>JAQQZZ010003009.1:0-11932 GCA_030265115.1 Mopalia vespertina
CCTTGATGTATGCTGGCACGAACTGCATGCTTGTGCACGTCGGAGTTGCTGTGTGTCATGATGTCTTTGACAACGCACTTACCTCTAATAATAATAATAATATCTCTTGTATTAAGTTTCAAGAAAATATAAGTTTCTTTTTTGACTGAGTATAATTTACGTTCATGGTAATATATTAGTAGGAACAGATTACCAGAATATCACCCCCTCCCCCGCAATTTATTTTTTTGAATAAAAGGTTTGTGTGTAATATCTGGATAAAAAGGTGTTGTCCCTGTTACAGAGCTTCCCGGAAAGAACGATTTACGATAGTTGCAGAAACTCGTGGTTGTCCTCGGGTGATCCGCTGTAACTCGGTCGGTTAGAGTGCTTGCGGATTCCTATTACGGTGGAGGCAAGAACGATTTTCGTTCTCTACATTCATAAAGATATGTGTAAGAAAATAAAACGAAACACTTACTTCCACCGGAAATGAACTTCCAGCTACCCTATGTTCTGATCCTCTCCCACCATCCGAACCAAAATGTATTTTAACTTCATAGATTCTATATTTATATGCCAACGGTCCGCCGCTGATTGATATATGATTATCTTTGGCTAGTTGTAAAGTAATATCATGTCCAGTGTTCATGATCGTGATTTTAACCTGAAACAATCAAAGTGTTCAAATCAGATATTGTGCGCAATTGCCTACAGTGGATGTATTGACATTATTATTTTGAATGTAACATACTATTATGTTTGTTTGCTTGTTTGATTTGGTTCAACGTCGTACTTAAGGGTATTTCGCTTATAAGACGAGTCGTCCATTTCACACTGTTTCTTGCTTAAATACCGTGGAAAGCAGGGAGGAAACTCATAAAACCACCCTGACTCGATCCCGTGAGCGGTACATCGAAGTTGGATTAGTAAGCAGACACGCTTAGCACTAGGCCACGGCGCGGGTCACTCAATGATAATAATAAGTGCTTAATTTTCATTCCTGTCACTATAAAATATTCAGTTAAGTTAAGAGTTACCCTTCCAACGTTCTTTACGAAATCAGAACACATGGCTTTTCTTTATATTTGCTATAAATTTGTAGTAATGTTCACACCAAAACGACCTGGTTAAAACACTACCAGTAAACTGCCCAACCATTATAGCATAAACCTTACCTCTTTTTGTTCTATCCTTAAAGGCGTTAACGACGGGTCGAAGACGAGGATATCTGGCTGTATATTGATTGGGGATTGATATCTTCCTTTGTTGCATAGTTTCCAATCAGAATTCAATAGACCCCAGTAATCCGGTCCTGTAAGTACAAAATCGGCCCAATTCACAACAAGGAACATTTATCCAAATTCTGCTTCAAAGGAAATGTGCTAATATTCCGCATTTTGCATTTTCAGGATTATCTGCGGTTAAAAAAAGATCATAATAACTGTCTATTAATTTCGAACGTTACCATTCCACACCCGGATCGTCGGTGGTTGGGGAGATTTATTGTTCTCTTTTTCTCCTAGAACCAGAAGGGGTGTGTCTCATTAACTATGACGTGGAGTTGTGTATATCGATAGTTTCTCTCCACAAAGGTATAGCTTATCTGTTGTGGCGTGTGATTGGCGTCTCTTGTCATTGTTCATCGGCAGTGACGTCTACGATGGTGTCCGCCGTCTATTGTGCTAACATGACGCCATGTGAGTGAAATAACCTTCACTCATAAGAATGGCTTAATTCCCCGAACCCAGACCAATGAATACGTCTGCACATGTTTGGAAACATTGGTGCTGGGTCCATTTACAAACCACACCACATCATTTCAAACCATTTACCCGAGGCAAGGATCTATATCAGATCTTGTCACGTACTGTTCTTCGGCGGTTAGACAGAGATCAAAGTGAAATAGCGAAAACACAAAGACCAATCAAATACTGATATAGCTTTTTCAAACATTGGATCGTCTCTGTCGGAACACATTAGAGAATGAAACAGATACTTTCGCGTAATGGCTAATTAGGCTTCTTATTGATTGTCTGTTAAAATGGTGATGTTAAATTTGTGCTTTTCTCCTTTGAATAAAAGTGTAACGTATTATTGTTCGGGCTGCATGCGATCTTGTATTGGCGATCTCTCGAACTAATACTATGTCTGACTCCACGCTCTACAGCATGGCTGAGAATTTAGCGTGGGCTACATTATGTTTTTTTTACGTTTCTACCTAAGGGATACCTCATATCAAAAATGAAAAACAAATCTATTTATGAAAGGTCATCCTGCTTTTTAAAGTTAGAATATAAAACTTCTCAATTTAAACATTTGTTAATTTTTTCGTTGCTACAATCCACGTGGCATTCGAGTTTAGAAAACCTCTGAAGTGTTTTTATTTCGATAAACTATATGAATAAAACATTTCTGTTTGCGTCTTGTTAGTGCACCTTTTTAAGATTATATTCTCTGTGTGTAATCGTTGCTTTATCCCAGCGGAATTCATGTCACTGTTTGGTATCGACCTGTTTTAAGTAGCATGTTACGTTAAAGTACAATAGGAATTTAATAAATTGGAGTGTAAATCTTTCAACAAGTCTCCGGATATCAGGAATCAGCTGTTAGCATAATGTGCCTTAGTTTAGTTTTTATCAAAGTAATAAAGGCCTGGTATATATCATTAGTTGCATTATGAACAATTGCTTTAACAAAGGGTTGTGGGTCTAGCTGACGACAACAGCAAGCTGTAATATTAGGATACTTCATATTGTCATGTAATTTAAAGGTCTATTGTCTTTGTTTCACGCTTTGCGAAAGCATATGCTGTCTTCTCATTGTTTGCTGACGTCTAGGGAGGGGGAGGGGGTCTGCTCCGTGTTTAGGGTTTAGTTGGTTAGCGTATCGATGTACTTATCATCCATCAATGTACCGCTGACAGATCAAGTTTCTTTGTCGACGTCCTTATAGCCTCGTAAGACACAGGGTAATGTTCTTTGTTAGACTTTAAAGCTATTCAATATGGTAGCTTCTTTTGGGTTATCTTGTGAGTTCGGGTGTTTGCCCACAGAGATGGACATTGGGTTGGAATTTCAATTTGCAACTCGATAATGAATAACAAGTGTTTGTCCACTAGCGTGGACGAAATGTCTTAAGAGGATAGAAGGTAGTCACACGAGATGGTTCCGACAGTCGACGGGGTTGTTTTTTTTTAATGGATTTAACCTCTGTTTGCCACCGAATTGAAGTACGGCCAAATGAGGAATGGACAATTAGTCATCATACAAGTGAAATGCCCTAAAAGACGGCTTCACCCCCGCCCTCAAAAAGCCAAACAAACTAACAATATAGTTATAGTTATAAGAGAAACAACCTAAAGTACAGCGTGGGAATGGCAAACAAAAAAATCAAACGGAGTTTTTTTTAAAACTGAATTGCGGTCGTTCACTTTGCTAGCGTGACATTTTCTAAACAGTAGCCGCTGTGAAAATTATGCAAACAAAACTCTCGGATAACTGGAGTTTCAACGCTTTAGACAATACAGCCACTTTTTTTTTTCTTTCTGTTTGGGGAATTTAAACACTGCCGATTCGTTGCAACATGTAATCGATTGTTGGGCTGAATACTAGAAACGGCATCACTAAGAACACATTTTTTGCCCCCAACAGCTGAACATACTCGGTGTTATTTTTACTTCAAGTAAAACACTTGGGTTTTTAAATGTCGTATGCTGTGTTTAACGCAAGTTCTGAAAGTGTGTTATATACCGTAATTGGTTCTTTTTTATCCTGTGGTGAAATAGACTGACTTTAATTTACTCTGGGAATATTGATTGATTGATTGATACTTTCTTGACTACCCACCTAAGGGAAGAATGACTTGAATGACGGCGGTGTAAGGCCTATATTTCTGGACGTCAGCGCTGAGATGAAAGGCATTGTTTTATTTCACGATCCACGACCATTAATTCAACTGCATAACCTTATATTATTATATCGTGGTATGGTGATATTATCATATATTAATCGCTGATTGGTCAACTCAAAGACCATGCTACTTATACTACTTTTAGGCAAAATAATCATATATTATTTTACACTGCAACGAACTTTATGACACACAATGTAATTTATAACCACACAGTCCAAGGGCCACTTTCGCGAAAAAAGAAACTATCGTACGATAAAATTTCGTCATTTTTAACAATAGGCGTAAAAATATCGTGCACAAATTTAATGTTGTACGACATTTTGTGACGGTGACCCCAGATTTACACACCGTGCTCATTGAAATGTGGCCTCCTTTATAGAGCGACTTATAACCAAACTTAACATTTACGGTACAGGCAATATTTAACTTACTACATTCAGTTGTTTTTGGTAACAACATTTTATTATTTTTAAAATTCAACACGCTTTACTTGGCACTTAGATGAAGTATTTCCCATGCGTCTGGTTTTTATATCTGAATAACGGCATGAGTTCTTTGCCAATGTTACTTTTATAAAATCAATAGAATTCTGCGATGCTGAAAATAAGGTTTCACTAGCGACATGTTTTCTTATGTAACTGTAATCTAACACTAGATTTCCACCCGAGTCCAACATCGATTGTCATAAGGTACATAACCGTCTACAGTATTTTCTTATGTTATTGTAACCTAACACTAAATTTTTACCATAGTCAAACACCGAGTGTCATACAATATATATCCGTCTGCAATATGTGTTAACAACTAAAGAAATCAGACAGCATATTGCCACACTGTGTCGATTGTTAGAATCCTTGAAGCAATGTTTAAAATTCTGGTCGATCAATATTGTTTGTCTCTGGAACTATACGTGTGTGGTAAAACTTGACACAAAAAACAACAAACTCCAAGTGATATTTAAGATGTAGCCGGGAGCGAATGTACTGGAAGACTCATGAAGTTGAGTTATTGTGTTTTATGTCTTCAGTCCGAAAAAAAAAATCGATATTTGTTTAAAATCAACATCTTGATCCTATAGACAAAAGTAAGTTGTTGTGTATAATATGATTGTATTGATGTGAAGGCGAAACCACGTTGTCTTCTGTCATATCCGCAGGTGACAAGATAATGGAAAAGTCAAGTTGCAATATTCCAGGAATCCACTCTACTTGATAATAAATTCGTGTCTTATTTTCTTTTTGCCCTGCGTCTTCAGCAACCTTATATTTTAAAATATTATTCCTATCTGGCTTTAACTATATAAATGTACGAGTAAACGTTTGTTTTCTACGCTAGCATCCTGATTGACAAAACACGTCATGTTTAAACCATAGTACGTTTCGTATATTTGGCAATGAGAAATCATTCACAAAACGTCAATTGTTGTGAAAGACTAATTATTTTATTAGATCATGGCACTGTTGCGTAACAATAAATACAATTAGATATTTGATTAATAGTAGGCTACTGGATGCGATATTTAGAGTAATGACGGAATAATTACATGTGTTTTTTAAGTGACCAAACTATTTTATTATTACTCATCCTAACATAGCACAATGGTTTAACACAGTACAAGACCATCGTAACAATTGTGTTGGATTTGTTTTCTTGCGATTATGTATTTGAAATTATACAAATTGCATAGAGTAAACCACAAGAGTTTAACACGGTACAAGACAATCATAACAATGGTGTTTAATTGGATACGTTTCTTGTGATTGCCCATTTTGAATTATACACATGGCATAGAGAACACCACAGAGATAGGTATTTGTGGCTATAACTGTACGACTGAGACGAGGAAGACGATATCACTATCACTGTCAAACTGATGTGGTTAAGCGGTGTCGGGAAGTGGGGCGGACTGCCAATGTCGAGAGAACGGTAGTTCGGCCGAATGATTAGGTCACCTCACGCAGCCTATAATTCAAAGCAAGTGGAGCGAATCAACTCCGTTAAGTCCATCTTCGGGAAGGCGACTAACGAGGTGATTATTTTAAAGGTATTATTAGATAGAGATGGTCAATACTAACTTAGTAAACGGCTTATTACTTTGTACCAAATGAACACTGGTAGTTTAGTAATGCCATATATGCGGACAGTATCCTGTGGAAACAATGCTTTAACAAATTCCCACCTTCCATGCATCTGATGAAACTAGTTGAAACTCTAAAATGATTTGAGCGAATTGCTTTCCAGCAGCTACTGTCAATTTTAAACAACTCAGTCAAATAATTGGGCCGTCGAAAGTGAAGTAACTAAACGAATAAAACACGCCCCCGTTGATATACACATGTCATGTCGCCCTGCGGAAGGCCTTATTGGCACGCCAAAATTGGTGTTACCTTTAACGCTTACTGGATAACAGCTAATCGTAAGAAAGGGTGTGTGAACTTCGAGTCACGTAGTATTCATTAAAATGTCAACCCATGCTGAATATTCGGTTACAAAAGTTAAGCGCATGAATTCTGTTGATTATACAGTGTTCGGCTGAATTTCCGTCCTCCAATTTGCCCCTCTCCCCCTACCCACCCGCTCCCCTTTAGACGTAGGGAAGTTCATTTGGAGTGTAGCAATGCTATCTTGACTAAGCATTTGAAGATTACTTACCTAAGCACTTCACATTTTATGGATGTAGGCCTACTAGAGCTAATCACACTTTTATTGCACCGTCGTAATGCAAATGTTCTTGAGCACGACGTGAAACATCAATCCGCCAATCAATCGATCAAAGAAACAATCAGCCCAATTTCGATACGATTCATCGACATACGGTAGCATGAACTGATGGTGGTATTTCAACTTTAAACATTAAAAAATACATTTAGCATTAAATTTCCGGAAACAAATTAAGCATGTATATTTGTAAAAGCATAATTTTTTGTTCATTTCTATATCGAGATAAAGTTATTTTCGTCACAAGAATTCTATTTATTGCTAAAATTAAGATAAACGTCTACGATCCAAAGCGTATTTTTAGCAACATCACCGACACATATGTCAGATAGTGTAGGTGGTTCTACAGTCTGGAAGAGATGAAGTATAGATAATTGCGTGTAATACAACTTAATTATGTATAATGATCATGCCAGTAAAATTACTTCTCTGAGGTTCACGATGCCGGTGCTTCTCAACAGCCGAAACATTCAGTCTTATACAGACATGATAGATTATGATCATTATTATCACATTTCGTAGATATATCTATTAATTTTTGTACGGATACATGTGGAAAAAAATCAAATATTACCCCAGGCGCTGTACCAACGACCGTGATATAACAACGCATCAGAAGTGATTGAAAGTTCTTGCTTTTATTTTTAGATATCATTATGTCTAAGAATAACAAAAGGCTTTGGTTCTTTACAAACATTGCGCTAGGTGGCCAAACCGAAATCGCAAAGCTAAAATAACTCTGTACAATCGACTGCAAATGGAATAGCGTGTAATCGCATCCAAAACGTTTTCTCATCGGAGAGTGTATTTTTTGCATTGCCCACGTATTCAATTAAGTAAATGTGCTCTGACTGCAGGCAGATGATTTGCACTTTGACTAATAAGCCCAAGTACAATAACAGATATTATGTGGATGACTATATCCTGCGGTTAAAACGTTCGCAGATTAGACCATGTAATCCGCAAACCCCATAGGCCATGTAATCATAATTAGAGAGCTATGTTTATTGCCTAGCCATTAAGCGCTCTAGTTATTTGAATTATCTGACCGCGTTTTAACTTATACACGTTGTATCTGGGCTAAATCATTTCCAAGGTTATCCCGCTTTTATTTGAGCATTTGTATGCTTTCAGAAAGTATAATCCCGCTTATTAATTTCCTGACTTCTTTAAAGGTCAAAGATTTTGCAATCTTATAGAATACAAAAAAATTATCTGCATATTATAGTACATTTGAGTCTTGTTTTCAGAGTGGAGTTGAGTAGCAGGAAGATTGAGTATATATAAAATTGAAAATTAAGTATCGTTGTTTGCAAGAACATAAATCCGAAAGGTCTTACTCGTAAAAATTACTTTGTTTTGGAAGCTCATATTGCTGTCAGCTAGTTGTCGGCTGTAGACGTCAAGCTCGACAACTTGAGATTTAAACTGGAATCTCGAGTGTCGAGTTGCCGATGTCAACAATTCGAAATTCTAGTTAAAATTTCGTTCCGTGGAATTGACGAGTTATGAGCTTTCATACATTGTAAGCAACACAAGTAGGTAACTGTGGGATTCCGTAAGTACGTATGAGTTTTGACGACCTGCATAACCACGATATATCAGCTATGTTCTGAATCCACATTCTTACCTGATATTCCATCATAAGACCACCAATCCGACCAAACATTAGATTCATCTGAAATATAAAACAAACATATCGGCTGATAATCACAAATACATTTTAATATAGATTGGTTGATTATATGGTGATAATGGTGTTTTAGTTATAAGACATTCGTGTCCCAAGCCTTAAGCTGCAACTCAGCTAAACATAAATATAATATGAAACGGAGGGGAGGGGGTGGGGGTGAGTGTCAATAGCTGACAAACACGAATAAACATACCGTCCTTAACCAGGAAAAAAAGGAATTCGTGAGAAAGTATGATCCTGTTTAAACTATTAAACGAGAAAACCCACACATTGTGAAAACTCACTTTGCTTCGTAACTGCATTGTCATACAATGGTACAACTGTCATTTACAAACAGACATTTCAACCATGATACTTGGTAGGCCTAAACATTTTTGGATTATGTTTTATTATGGGCGAATCGTCACCATAAGGTTAGAAGTTAAAAAACATGACGTGCTAATAAAGGGCCAATTCACCAAATCCTTAGAAGGATACGCAGATGTCTGTGAGGCTTAAGTTATGCTATATTTGTTGGATATATTTAATTCCTTTCATATTTGACACCGAAAAATGGCCATTTAGGATGACAATCGTTGTGGAGATCATCTAACTATATCCAAAATGAGGAAATATCCCTTGTCATTTATATCGATACCTGATTCAGAAAGTTTCTAATTATAGGTAATTAGTCGGATCCAGATAATTTGAATGCACATTTTGTACACGGAAGAATTAGTCACGCAAGTAACTTCGTCAAAACACGAAGTTCGGGAATTGCATTCTTCTATGTCGGCATTGTAAATCGTTAGATGGATTTTTGTTCATATATTTCTTAATGAAGGGAAACTTAAGCATCGCATGCCTGTACTGTTAATCAAACCCGGGCTATTTGGATTGCAGGCCTAATCATATTTCAGCTGAGCCACAACAGCTCCCTTTGGAATATTACACGCTAGCTAGCTTACACTTTTAAATTTGAAAATGTGACTCTCTTCTCTAACCAGAAACCATCTGGGCTTTGTGCAGAGAGTAGCAATACCGTATTTACCTAATAGCATTGGGTGAAGATTAACTTTCCAAAATTACCAGAAACACTTTTAAACACAATTTCTGGTTGTGTTGGTGTCAATTATTGTTGGAAAACTCATACAACTGCAATTAAGCACTGTATAAAACACAATCAATCAGTCTCTAACAGAGAATTGTTATTAGCAGTACATGTTGCATATTATATAAGGGACTATCCTTTAACATAAATATTTAGTAATGAAACAAAATATTTAAAAATATTTCAATTTCATGTTGACGCATTTATGTGCCATTCCATGTAAGCTACTACGTCGTGTCTATGCCTTCGTTTTCTTTTGATTCAATGCCGATTCATTTCGAACCGTGCGGGTGATTGTAGGGAGCTTCCTGTTGCCCTGGTGCTTTCTGAGCTAAGAGAACTAGGAAGCCGATATGTTTGTGATGTCTTTGTATTGTCCTGTGAGTGTCCTGTATTTGTCCTGTGATGTTTTTGTTTGTTGCCAGTGGTGTCGGGGGTGATTTCCTTCATCCATTGGGCTGGTACGCCGTCCTGTGAGTGAAATATCCTTAACTATGGCGTTAAACGGTAAACCCAAATCAAACAAACCAACAAACATTTCGAACCGTGGACCGTGCAGACTGGTAGCCAGCAAAAGTAGTGTTGAATTTAGACTGACTAATGCCGGGTGCAGGATGCGCGTCTGTTCGCAATCTTACGTGTGTTTTTGATCCCTGTGTTTTAGCTAGAAATAATTCGCTAGACAACTTAACAACGTTTTTGCAAATTCTATTGTAAATCATTGAATAATAAAAATGTGATGAATTTTCATGGGCCCACTTTAGGGTGGAAGAATACTTCAATGCATTTAAATGCATAAATGTCTGATCAACATAAGCTCAATAGGGACTTGGACAGCGGTACCAATCTTTATCCAAGTTTAGTTTTGAATCATTGAGCCGCTATAAGCCCATATTGTGGGTGGACAACCATATCAACACCAACATATATGCCAAGTGATGCAAATGAGTGTTGGGACTAGTCCATTGAATATTTTTACATCTGTACTCATGGGATTCAATATCTGTGTTTTGTAAAATTGTGCTCATTTGTCGAAATGATAACATTCGGAATAGATCGTGTGTATGTTTATATCTCGTTACATAATGGCGAAAGTATGTCAGCCATCACATATGCCTTGGACGAGCAAAGAGACAATTCGATGTTCGCCTGATGAACTGTCTCCAGCAGACATAACCGGGAGCAATACCCAGTAGGCAGTGCACACACAGTTTCTCTGGCAGCACCAGTTCAATAGATCATGTGAACAGTAATACCGTATAAACCAGAGGAATAATTGACTCCGCGTGTATGAATAGAGAGATCAATCCGTCGGTTATTTAATCCGCTGGAGATAACGTTCCTCGGAAGTACACGTTTCGCGGCGGCAGCCCTGCAGGTGCGCGCTGAATGAATTATTAATAGGACTGTTGGCTGGAGGTACAATGTAGTAAACGATCTTAAATCGAACTGTTTGCTATGGAATAGAAATAAACGTCATACTTTGAATTGAATTGGATTGCATTGAATTTATTCACCAATAAGGTATCAAATTAAATATATTCGCCAATAAGGTATCAAATTAAATTTATTCACCAATAAGGTATCAAATAGGACTTGTTTTTCCCCAATAGAGAATTTGCATTGAAGGTAATAGATTGATTTGTTTTTGTCGTAGTGTGAATTAATTAATGTGTAAATCTGTTGCACACGGTTTTTCCTCGGTCGGAAAATTCTTGCTCAACCATTGCTTAGTAAATACAGTTTCACTGCCTTCGAGCATAGTGTCCTCTGTCAAAGAACCAATTACTTCAATGTAACCCTGCTTTGCAAAATACCACGAAAGGCAAGTGAAAATCGACTCAACATTTGTCCTTTCTCTTCTTTTTAAAAACTTAATAATGTCTACATTAGTATAATTCACAACGATTCACAAACATACTTTAATATATTGCAAAATAGGTATGACAGTGCAATAAAGCAAAGCTGAAAGATGTTAGAGGAACAGCTGTCTCGTATTAAGTACCAGTTGAGTGTAACATTTAAACAGGGGTTATATCTATCAACTGATACTTAGTTTATTCATCGCTACACAAACTATGCGTGTTCTTTGTTTCCATTAGTGCCTGCGCATGTGGAAGAACACGGATAGTTTGTGTAGCGATAAATAATCCAAATATCAGTTCAAATCCCGGTGGAGACAAGCAAATTTTTCTCTCTTCATTTATTCAAAATATATATATAACCCTTGTTTAAGTGTTACACATTCAATTGATACTTAATACTAGACAGCTGTTCCTCTAACACCTTTCAGCTTTGCTTTATTGCACTATCATATCTATTTTACAATATATTAAATTATGTTTCCATTAGTGCGTGCGCATGTGGAGGTAATTAGTTGAAGCCGTCTTTCTACATAAATACATATTTTGTATATGCCTCTTTGTCACAAAAATGATCCATTTTGTGCAGTGATTTGGCTTGGAATAGCTCAAACGTTGATATCGGTGAGTCTATTTTCCTGGAGTTATAATAATATTATATATAGTCTTCTTACG
>JAQQZZ010003020.1:0-11931 GCA_030265115.1 Mopalia vespertina
TGGAAAATCGCTTGTTACATAGATGTATATGTTTATATCTGCTATGGAAAATCGCTTGTTACATAGATGCATATGTTAATATCTGCTGTGGAAAATCGCTTGTTACATAGATGTATATGTTTATATCTGCTATGGAAATTCGCTTGTTACATAGATGTATATGTTTATATCTATGAAAATCGCTTGTTACATAGATGTATATGTTTATATCTGCTATGGAAAATCGCTTGTTACATAGATGCATATGTTTATATCTGCTGTGGAAAATCGCTTGTTACATAGATGTATATGTTTATATCTGCTATGGAAAATCGCTTGTTACATAGATGCATATGTTTATATCTGCTGTGGAAAATCGCTTGTTACATAGATGTATATGTTGATATCTGCTATGGAAAATCGCTTGTTACATAGATGTATATGTTTATATCTGCTATAGAAAATCGCTTGTTACATCAATGCATATGTTTATATTTGTTGTGGAAAATCGCTTGTTACAAAGATGCATATGTTTATATCTGCTGTGGAAAATCGCTTGTTACATAGATGTATATGTTTATATCTGCTGTGGAAAATCGCTTGCTACATAGATGTATATGTTTATATCTTCTATGGACAATCTGTTGTCACATAGATGTTTATATGTTTATATCTGCTATGGATAAGCGCTCAGTACATATATGTATATGTTCATATCTGCTATGGAAAATCGTTTGGTACATATATGTTTATGTTCATATCTGCTATGGAAAATCTTTTGGCACATATATGTTGATATCTGCTGTGGAAAATCTCAAGGTACATATATGTAAATGCTCGTATCTGCTATGGAAAATGTTTTGGTACATAGATGTATATATAGATAATCTATAATGAGTGACCCGGAGATATCAATTTATGAAACGAGGGTAGTAATTTCCTACCCCAATTTCATAAATTTGTTATCCGGGTCACGAATTAGAGGTTCTATTATCCCTTCAATGCCTTTTAGTAGCAAGTTTTATCAGAAATCAATATATATGTTCGCTGTCGAGAGGGAAACGAGAAGCGCGCATTGGTACATACACATCTGGGTCAGTGTAAAACGTTTATTAGAGTGATCACATCCGCGCAACAGAAAACAGTGCCCGTTGGAATGCAATATTTATTTAACTGAAATATGATAGAAAATAACAAAAAATAATTTTAATTCGAGCCAATGTTTAACAATTATTACTGACCCATTAACAAATCATTACAGATACATTATAACACTTCCAAACACATCGAATTGTGTCGTGGCCACTTGCCTATATAAACACTCCATATAAGTCAGTGGTCGTGACGAGCGTTGCGCTCTTTCACTCATTCATCACGAAAATTTGAATGGATCGAAAGACAGATGGTAAACGAGAGAAGCGTTGAATCTCCTGTCATAAATGTGACGATGATTATATCTGTTATGTAAAATCGATTGGTACATAGATGTATCTGTTCAAATCTGCTATGGAAAATATTTTGGCACATAAATGTATATATGTATATATTTGCTATGGAAACTATTTTGGCACATATATCGTAATGACCCTGTTGTGCCAATCATCGAGACAACCAGTGTCTTAAGTCCGCGGATAAAACAAACGGATTTGTATAAATAGCTGCTTATCAGTCAAAATTTTGTCAGACCATGCACAAGTAATATTTCCTTAAGGTCTTGCTTGACCCCTTGGTCGATTTTCGGAACACCTGTTGTATTTAGTCTCTTATGCAGAAGAATATTAATCTCGATCATATATATGTATATATTTTTGGAAAGCTTGAATACTCAAGATTACATATATTTGAATGTACTGAAAATCCAATTATTATTTCTAAAAATATTGCAAAATGAGTAAATGTCAACAGAAAAAAATAGACTGCATTTTTCATGGTTGATTTCGCGAAGTGCAATAACAATAAGACTCAATAAATTAGTTGACCTAGTAGAATAGTCCTTGAACTAGTAAATGGTTCCTCACCAGTTGATTTTTTTGTCTATCCTACCTTGGAAAGTCTTATAAAAATTTAAAATACAACTGTCAGAAAACATTAAAAAAAAAATCAAGGACGAACTTCTAAAAAATGAGGCATAGTTTACCAGATTGCATTGTGATCTTTACAATGGTACATATTTGAAGTTTCTAACATGAATAGTTTTCTAGAAATACGCCTTGGAAATGTGGAGTCTGCTAGAAACTGAAGTGCCAGAAATAGGCAATTAAAGTTTTGCGACTTGGATATATGATTATGGGAAAACTAAATTAAAGGCTTCAATTTGACTCTTTGTAATTAGAATTTCGAATTATTTGTTTCACCAACCTATAGTTTGAATACCTAACTTTTAATCCAAGCGATAAAAAAAATTTGGTTGAATTTGAGCCCAAGGGGTCCAGCAAGACCTTAAGCCGTAATGTTAATGTTTGATCTTATAACTCATTGCTAAATTTCGTTGGTCGTAAACTTACCCTATTTCACTTAATCTACCTTTCCTAAGTTCACATTGCAACGTTTGACACATCATAATGGGGGGAATCTGGAGAAACCGAACAAAAGGGCGACAGGAGCATCTGATGTGAAGATTAGAATGTAAGCACAGCAGAATAACGCATCAGTCGACCTTCTGCGTGCACCAAAGTTGACAACTGGCCGTTTATACAGTAGGAAGTCCAATAATATTCACATCTATTTAACATTTTTAAACCTTTTTATATCAGTCAAACTTTATTTCCAGGTTTATTGGGAACAAGACTTCAACAACCGCCGTTTTTCAATAAGCAGTGATAGTACAATTTTAGTGGTCAATCCCGTGGATGGAGTGTATCCTAACAATGTAACAAAATACGGATTGGACGTCGTACAAAATGAAGACCAGTCTATTACATACAGATTGACCATAAATCGCTTGAGTAAGACCGACCCAGGGATGTACATATGTAGTTTGGTTGCACTGAGCAGCAATCCATTTCCTACTATTTCTGCAAAGGGTACATTGACACTGAGGGGTAAGTGAGTTTGTCTACCTATCGCCACCTTAGTTTTACGTGAACCAGACCCGCCACGAGGGTCTGGCACTATAGTCTGGTACCATAGCCTAGCCTGAACCAGACCTATCTCCTGCTAATTTGCTATCCTCAACGAGCTTCTGGTACCATTGTCTCGTATCAACCAAACCCTTGTGTTAACTTATGACCTGCCACGAGGGACTGATACCATTGTTTTCCTTGAACCCGCCCATCTCGTGTTAACTAGTGATCCCACACGAACTCTGATGCCGCATTCTCTCGTGAGCCTTGTCTTGTTAAATGGTATCAAAAACACGTCTGAACCAGACCCTTCTGTCGTTAACTTGCGACCTGTCACGAGGGTCTCGGGTGAACCAGACTCTCCTACTATTAACATGTGATCCTCGACGAGATTCCCCCGAGGGGTAAGCGAGTTGGTTTGCCTACCGCCACGCGTGAACCAGGCCCTTCTCGTGTTAACTTGCGATCTGCCACGGCTTCTGGCACCATAGCCTCGCCTTAACCAGACCCATCTCGTGCTAATTTTCGATCCTCACTGAGCTTCTGGTACTATTGTCTCGCATGAACTAGACCCTTCTGGTGTTATCGGCCGACCTGCCACGAGGGTTTGGCGCCATAGTCTCGCATGAACCAGACCCTGCTTTTGTTAACTTGTGATCCCGACGAGCTTCTGACACTAAAGTCTCGCGTGAACCAAACACTTTTCGTGTTACCTTGCGATCCTCGAGCCACGTGCCTCCGGGTCATCATGCTTCGGGGAGGAGGGTCTTTATGCCTCAGTTCCGTGGGTCATGTGGGAGTCCCCTGTATAATCATGCTGTAGTTTCCTGGGCCATCACGTTACATTTCCCTGGGTCAGCATGTGTCAGCTTCCTGTGCCATTATGGATCGTATGTTACTGCTGGCCTTGGTTGAGAAAATTTCAGTTCCCTGATTCATCATGCGTCAGTTCCCTTAGCCACCATGCGTTAGTTCCTTGTGTCATTATGCGTAACTTCCGTGTGTTATCATGGTGTAGTTCCCTGGACCATTATGCGTCGGTTCCCCGTGTCATCATGCTTCCGTTACCTATGTGATCATGCGTCCAGTCAGCGTTAATATGAATCAAGCTATTTGGTACATGCTTACGACGAGACATCGTCACCTTGCCAAGAGTTTTATTCCGAGCGAGCTACTTTACATCCAATCTTTAGGCGGACCAATGCGCTATAACCAGAATCGACAGTCCCGTAACTGATTGGATGCCTGGAAACTTGTCAATTCAAATGGCTAGTGAAAAAATACTGTGATTGTCAATGACGAAAAATGCATGTAAGATGTAAGTACATGATTGGTTAGATGTTATTGCAATAGGCGCAAACCTTGATCAATTAATTCGCCAGTGGGCGTAGCTATATATTCTGGTTATAGCAATTCGGTCCTCTTGTTTAGCGAAAATGATGACAACGATGCTTTGTGCGATCTACTCAGCCTCACTCGCAAACCTGGATGTAATTTTGATGTAACACAAATGAATACCCTTCACGGGCTTTTGATTAAACATTTATGAATTTGATTTAAAGATGTACCAAGCGGACCTATAATTGTCTACGATATTGGTGACGTGACAGGAAGAGTTAACGAGAGTGCCGTCTTGAGCTGCGTAGTAGCATACAAGGGAACCAATGTAGTAAGTATACTCAGTGACTGACACCTGGTTTGCTTAATGTTTATTTTAAATATTAAAATTAACGTGTATTAAACGTGCGATTCCTTACATCACATTCAACCTCGCTGTATTTATATCGTAATCGTTTGGGCTACATGTAGGTCTGTTTTAATTTGGTAGTCTATATTTAGTCTATATAGTAAACAATTCCAGATACATGTATATGTTTCCAAGGAAAACATTGTAATTTGCTCCTGCTCGGTTTACTCCTATCTGTGTACATTTCAGTTGAATGAATAGCGGGCATCCATATGAGTAACTAACAAGGTTTAACAAAAGCAGTGTCAGCGGGATTTGTTTTCTACACAGTTTACGTACTGAACCGTGACGTGAAATAATCATTTGTTCATTTTTTAAAAATCTCTTTAAATAGGACACATATAATTATACGTCCCAACGACCGCTGAAAGTTGGCATTATGATTTTGGGCGTTGTCATTTCGGCTCATGACATAACGTGTAAATTTTACACTCTTGCTGCGTCCTACTGCTCTTCTTCGCCAGCCAAGAGTTTTATTCCGAGCTACTCTGCATTACAACCCTTTGCGGATTGATCGCATATAACCAAACGCTACTGTCAAGCGATTGATTGGTTGCGTGGAGAAAATTGCATATGTACCCACCCCTACAGACACCAAATCTCCCTATACACTCCAATAATGCTTTAAAGAGTTAAATAAATTATCAAAACTTGAGTATAACATTCAACATATGTTATCAGCGCTTTAACTCGAAACTTATACATTTTATCCACCATGCAGAGGGCGTAGCTGTAATTCTAGTAATATCCAATCAATCTGCGAAGGGTTGTAATGCAGAGTTAGCGCGGAACAAAACTCTTGGCTAGAGACATTAAACCGATTTAAAATCTTGCCACAAACAATATGTTTTGGCTCTGTGAAATTGTACATTTACGGCTAAAAACTCTGAATATAGAACAGTTTAAGCCGCTATCAAATGCACCCATGCTTTCACAATCATTTTGTAACCATCAAATACCATGTAGCTTTTCAACGCAGACTGGAAACTTTGGGATAAACCCGCCCCATCACTATCTGACCAGGAAGTCACGAGGCGTGACACTACTTTTATCTACAGTTACGTAAAAATCTAGCTGCTTAAGAATGCGACAATGTGTCATGTGGGTCAACATTAAATGGAACATTTTTTGGATTTAAGAATAAATGAATTTGTTAGTATCTTTAAAAAAAGAAATTGCATTGATCTACAGCTGAATGACATCATAGCATAGTCCCGATGTATTTAAAAAGTTGTAATTTGCCTGGCTACGACCGCACAATTTATGGCATTTAAGCGAATGTCACTACATTTAAAATGGTCTTGATTTATGAACAAGCGTGCTGTACCACGACATGGATGTTAGGCGGCGACGGTTTAAATCAAATGATTCCAGGTATAAACAATTAAAGACACTATAACGTTGACAATTGACAAGGTAATGTAAAATAGCGTGAAAAGACGGCGGTGTCCCAGGAATTCATATGATTTGTCAATATCCTCAGAGCGCTTTTGTTTACTGTTTAAAGTGCAAATACATGGCGAACAGGAGGATTTTGAATGTTATTTGAACATTATACCAGTGTTGAAGAAAGCATTATACAATAAATATAATTACATTAGAAAATATAATGGCATGTATGAAAACTAGAAATAAAGCACTTTTACATATATACATTTTATTGCCGCCACAACTTGCACTTTCATCTTTCTCACGTTGCATCTATCTTCAATTTTATCGAATATTGAAATCCGTAAAATTCGAAAAATTCCAGCTGTGATTTATCTTCGTTACATATTATTTAGATCTACGTATTAATTGTTGAGGAAAAGCCAATTATTCGTTAAATCCTGGTCATCGGAATTTGTTAATAAATTTTTTTTTGTGCCGCAGGCTGGCAGTAAAAGTTATATATGTTATTGCAGCATATGTTCCCTGGGCAAATGAATCCGGAGCAATTGTTGCAGGAATAATTGTCGCCTGATCAAGCATCATCAGAGCCATGGAGCCTTTTTCGCGGGGTTGTTGTCGGAGCAATGTTTCGTTTTGCATGTGCAGTTTTTACTATAGCTATAATGTATCTGACTCAAGTATTGGGTTGGGCGCCAACAGAAAAATATGTCTGTTTACAAGGTTGTGATGTCCTGTTGTTATATCCTGTAAAAGCAGGATATTACATACCCGTGGTTATTTAGTTTACCTGAAAATAAAGTCAAGAAGTCAAGAACAAAGCCCCTTGTTTTGATGTATTCTTGGGTTGCAGGTGTAGTTATAGTCACTAATTATTTCATTCGATGGTTTACAATCTGAATACCAGATATTTTTCTAGATGTATATATCTTAACAATTTTACCAAAATTCTTTGGCATTGATTATTATTCCGCTTTTTTGTGTGCAATTGTACAAGAAAAACATAAAGAAGGCTATATCGTACAAAACTAGTAAGTGACAATCCATAATTGTGTTCTTATAGCTGTATTCCCGTTGTTCGCTATAATTCTGGATGAGGGCACCCCATTTTCAACTAGTATATTTATCACTATCAAAATCCAGTGTAACAGTTTAACGCTTATTTTTTTCACGAAGCACTTTATGCTAAAGCCAGTCACACAAATAAAATGCCATTGTATTTTCCAACGTTGATGGAAATAAATAAATATTATTTTATCTGTAATTTTTGGGGTTTATTTTAGGTGAATTGGATACGTCAAAGGGATAATCGAGAAATCTCCTCAGACAGTACTATAACGATTACCAACCTGGAAGTGGCGAATGGGACGACAAAATTCTCCCTGTTGGCTTCGACACAAAGTTCTGGGGAGCGTTATGATTTAACAGTGAACAAATTAACCGCAGAAGACAAAGGGAGATATGTGTGTCAAGTGAGGGCGAATACATCGCCGTATGCACGCAATACAGGGACGCTTTCGATACTTGGTAAGTATGCGAACAGGTGGACATTTGTGATGACATGCTACGTATTGAAAGCATGGCTGAGATAAAATAAGTTAGGTCTACGTTTAAGCTCTGGAGACCGAAGCAGGTTTATTTCGATAACATTTTTAATGGAAGATATATCCATCGTCATAAGTAGGCCTAACAAATTTACAATTCTTAGAAAGATCATTGGATTAATTGAACTCTGAATCTGAGTAAAGTCTTATACTGTGAAATATTTCGAAAATCATACAAAGTTGAAACTAGGAGTTGATTCAAGGTCTATATTAAAATCGATGGTGCAACAGTCTGCTATTGGACTTAATTATTTGTCTACACTAGTAAAACTTGCGCCCACGCTATCTCTCCAGCCGAGAGATGAACAATGAGACAGTTAGTCGAACAACGTGATCTCCCTTGTAGCCGTATATACATTTTAAATGATACATGGTAATATATTACTAAGCTCTTTGGGGATTAGAACCAGGACATCTCTACCGAACCTGTGTGTCTTTTTAATCACTTCACTCTATGTCAACGTCAACAAATTAGTTCCGACATACAATCACATGATCATACAGTCAGCGGTTCGACCAATGGCGTTGTTTCTAATAGTCCATGGGCGAAGCAATATCTTAACTAAATGCCGGTTTGTGAACATGCAAACCTCATGTAAAATTTACTTAAAATTCCATCATCCTGATACACAAAAAAAACACATTTCATATCAATGCATCGGCTATCCAAATTTCAGAGAGTCGCCGAAACAAAAGCTTTTAATTTCGCTTGTAAGGCTCCATGTCTTTGCTTGATGTCCGCTATGTTTTCCATGATACGGCCGTCTCCGCCAATGACGTTTCGCCACCACCATTTTAAAATACAATCGATTCTACTTCCTACGTCGAGACATTGACTCTAGGATACACCCAGGCCACCTTGTTTTGAACTTCTTTCATTTGCTGATCCGTGTTGTCCAAAATATTCCCGTAAATAAATGCACGATGGCCTGGCATGGCGTACGACTCTCGCGATGTTACGATTACCCAGCACATTCATGACCGTTGTATCAGCGATTGCCGTGACGTGTAGAACCTGAAGGACGTCAGCCATTGACATGTCTTCTCACTGGGTCTTTTTGATTTTGATAGTCTGTTCATTGGCATGAAATTAGTTTTTTGTGATTTTTTTTTATAGATTATTCAGAACAATGTTTGTTGTTTGAAAGGCGAAACCTTGCGAAATACATTTATATTCCGCAGGTTCGTTTGGAAAAGTCCGAAGTGTAGTGGTGATATGTGATATTGCTTTCTGGTTGCAGAACTTGAGTTATGTTATCATAGTTAGGGACAAATCAATGTTTTCAAATGTTGATTTGCTTGCTTTCTTTTATAAATGAGTATGTGTCACACACTCAATTAATACCAAGAACACTTTAATATTTTCATATTTGTCAATAATTTACTTTATTTTCAAATAATGTCCAAAACCAGCAGGTTCTGAAATAGATGCACAGCTGTTTTTTTGTAATATACGGTGGGTGGTTGGAAGAAGTTACCTGCTGCTTTGGTGTCTTAAAAAGGAAGAACACGAAGCTGATGTGTTTATGGCATCATGGCTTTGTGCTTGGAACGGTCCTGCCTTGTCTTTGTTCGCTGGTATCGAGGTCGAGGGCGAATTCCTTGACCACTCTATCATAGAAAGACAGAACATGTGGCAGAGCCTCGAATTTGACCTTTACAACATTTCTACAATCACTACGTGGGCCTCCACAATTTATCACTTTAAAATTTACTTGTGTTATATTAAAAATGTTGGGGTGGAACGCTGTACTTCAGGTTATTATACTCATATGACGGCGTTTAAGACCAATAGTGAAGGAAACCACCCTCGATATCTGCTGGAAAGAATTGATGACAACACAGGACAATTACAAGACAGATAGACATCTTACACAGCACGCCTTCGTATTGTCGCACACCTCTGAGAGCCCTAGACCAAAATAAAGCGCGCTAATATCCTCCTTCTATTAAAAGAAATTGGATTAATTATTTTACGTATACTTCTGCCTATACAAATTTTTGTTAGCGGACACTGACTTTGACATGAAGAGGAATGCTGCACTGTTCACCAATACTATATTATAAGCATCTTAGTTGAGGTAACCAGCCATTTTGCGTCTTCAACATTTGCACTGGCCATTTGCGGTTGTATCATTATGCTTTATTTGTATTGTCTGTTTTTTCTTGTTGTTGCTCATTTTAGTGCCGCCTACGGTTAGCTCTCAAACTCCTGTAAACAGTACCTTACAGATTGGAGGGGCTCTTGAAATAACTTGTAAAGCCACTGGTTCACCAACACCAGTAGTAGTCTGGCAAAGAGTGCATTTTCTAACCTTGCCAAATGGTCAACAGAGATATAAAGTAAGTCATTTTAAATCGATCGATTTTCTTGATTAAGGATTAATGTGGACAACTTACCTTGTATCACCCTTGAAGATAGCTTACTGTGGTTCATTAAAAAGAAAGATGCCTACACTCTGAGACAAAATTGGCTCTTAAATAACCCTTTAAGATACTTCAATCATGGCTCTGGTGGAACCTTTTATGATTCTGTATGGAACCCTCACAGCAAATGTTCCAAATATCTCTCCCTTTCTTAGTTTTTCAAAGAACCGTTTTTGTCGTAATGGTTCCATATATATGGTTCCATCTTTTCTAAAAAGCGTTTTGGCCGTTCCAGGTCGAAATGTTTCAAGATGACCTAGTTATAATCCTCACATAAGGTCTTCAAATTATTATTGTCGTACATTGAAAAAATAAAACATCACTGAAAACCTTGGTCGATATATTCATTTAAGCTGAATTTGCTCAGTCTGATTTTGCACACATGATAATCTCTCAATATAATATGCAGATATGAACGGTATCAGGTTCATCAGAACACGTACATCAATTCTCAAAATAAACGAGAACATTGTTCTTCAGAACACTGGAATGACGAGTGAATAATACTAGCTAAAGGGTAAAATTAATGCTTGTAGGAGCGGCTATCATAGCCTCATGTGTCTCCAATCAAATATCTGCAAGATAAAATAGTCACAACAATGAACTTGAATCTCACTTAGAATAGATTTGTCAGTGCGTCCATTAAATTTACTCCAAACTTTAAGAGGTGCGAACCGTGTGATTTCTTTGCGAAATGTGGTATAGCTACGCAAAGGTATTGAGGCAAACTTGTACAAATACACCAGAAAGAAATAGCCTAAGATAAAAGATAATGTAGGCCCCCTATGCAAAACTTGCAATTTTCTTAAACCAAAATCTGTTCAAGCTAAAGAAAGTACTAGTGTTATCCCAAAATAAAAAAACTACTTCCCATATTCACTTTCTGAAACGCACAAGAGCATTCATTTCTCCAGCTTTGGGAGCTGTGTCACTCTCCCATCAAAGGGGTTGTGAATGTCCGCTTCCTTACTGTAGACCCCAGCAAACTATTAAACGTACGACACATTGATGACTTTACACTTGATGACATTGTTAACACTATGATGGTACATTTTTGACCATCGGTCATTTGCAAGACATAGAAACTTAATTGAACCATGAACTTTGACATTCTTTGGCTGGCTAGGAAATTATTTCCTTCATTTTTCAGTATGCATATGTTAACAACATCAGTACGTTCGCAAGAAACATGGAAGAGCCTTGCGTCTCTTTGAACAGGATAGCAATCTTTGGTTAGGGTTTAAACACCATTCTAACCCGAAAACAGACAGAAAAGGAGCTCTCCCGCGGCCTCAAAAGTGGATCTTCCTAAATTCCCCCTTGTATGCAGTAAACTACATGTCAACAACCAATCAGAAATAGGAAGCTGCCTCCCCTGGCATTGCGTGCTGCCATGACAATGCCATCAGACTCAGCTGAGCGAAAAACGCCGCAGAAAAAGTCTCCCAAAACAATTTTTCTGATATTTGTTCGCGACAACCAATTCCCTATTTGTGCTGTATGTTTTATATAATTAAGAAAACAAAATTTGAAGTGGAGGCGGCCATGTTTGATTTTTTTATTATCGGAAATTTGGTAGATGAACAATCGCACGTTGGGTTTTAACGTGTTTACATTGGGAATTGAAAATATCACAACACAACAATTTTGTTTACGGAATAATAAATTTATTAATTTAAAGAATAGGCTGTTTTTGTCTTCGAGATGGATTTTAACTATTGGT
>JAQQZZ010003031.1:0-25796 GCA_030265115.1 Mopalia vespertina
TCAGTATTATTTCTAAATGTACAGAGACTAATGAACATGCTGGAGCTATCAGTATTATTTCTAAATGTACTGAGACTAATGAACATGCAGTGGCTATCAGTATTATTTCTAAATGTACAGAGACTAATGAACATGCTGGAGCTATCAGTATTATTTCTAAATGTACTGAGACTTATGAGCATGCAGTGGCTAGCAGTATTGTCTCTAAATGTACAGAGACTAATGAACATGCTGTGGCTATCAGTATAATCCCTAAATGTACAGAGTCATATGAACATGTACTTGTTATCAGTATAACTCCAAAATGTACAGAGACCAATAAACATGCAGTGGCTATCAGTATAATCCATAAATGTACAGAGACTTATGAACATGCAGTGGCTATCAGAATACTCCCTACATGTACAGAGACAGATAAACATGTATTGGCTATCAGTATAACTCCAAAATGTACAGAGACTTATAAACATGCATTAGCTAGCACTATAATTCCTAAATGGTTAGAGAATAATGAACAAGCGTGGGCAATTTAATTACGTAGTTTTTGCATGTGTTGAGTTAAATAGAGTAGACTTGTTTGTTAGTCCCCGAGGTATTGAAATCATGTTAATTCAACAGTCTTGTTGTTTGCTGAGTAAAACATTAAATTATTCACTTACCATATGAAATTGAGAATGATATCATTTTGTAATTATGATGGGGCTGATCCTTTTGTCCAGATTTTTTGCTTTGAAATTCTCTTCATGATTAGGAATTAGTTATTGGTGAAGGATGCTAATTTCAGACATTGTTTCTCATTGGGAGATTATTGTAGCAAAGTCCAGATGGTTCATACTAGTTATTTCCATATTGTGCCGATGAATAAAGGGAGGATAATTCTGGAGAAAAATCGAAAGCTGTTGCAAGGGACGATCGAACTGGTAATTGGTATATGCTGGGAAAGGTGGTAACTTTCGGCCTATCGATCTAGACAGGGCTGTGGAGGGACGTGACGCAGTGAATACATAACGGGGCATCGTCTGAGCTGTGAATAGCCAGAGAATAAAGCTTCAAATCTGACAAGTAGAACCCGAGACTGGGGTCTGCTCTGCCTACCACAGATCTGTATCTAGAAGGGGCTCTACTCCCCTACACACCTTTGATCTAGCCACCAATGTCTCCCTTACAAGAGGATTCCCACAAGAACTTCTTAATTTCTGCTCAAACAATCATTTCCATCTCCAGCCTGACCTTGATTATGCCGCACCATGCCGAGTAAACTCACTGCATATGTGATGAGGCGTGCTGTCGAATAGGTACAGCTTGTTCTAAGAGTCCGCCACACTCATTGATTCAAAATATTGCCATTGACAATAACCCAAGAATTTTTCTCTCTCATGCAGCCACACAAGGCCTTTCAATTGTGTCAGCCAATTGCCTTCTTTTTATTTTCAAATTTTCCTCGAGTTCATTTGTATTTGAGTGGTTCTAGTCTAACTTTGATCTGTATTGAGATAAGAAATCATATTATAAACAGATAATGTCAGGTACTCACCTTTTCATCGATGTATTTGATCCTTTGAATTGATAACAAAAGCTTTCCATCAATATTTTTTTAAATATCGCCTGGAATATCAATACTATACGGAATAACATGACAAAATAAAAAAGGTGCATGTGAAAAAAATGATTAAATTGTTTGTAGTGCAAAATTGGACTTGTGATTTTTCTTTTTACATTAGTCAGTCTTACTTTGTATTTACCTTCTCTGTGTTTTGTTTACGTTGATTTTTGTTTATAAACGACAGCATTAGAAATGTGTACTTATGTATATATGTGTTAAAACCATATACATTGTATATAACTACTGTTCTATTTTGTGTTTATTTTTGTAGAAGTACTGTCTTATATACGGTATAAACGTTTTTGCTGTTTTGTTTCAAAGAGGAATGTCTCAACACAGTTACTGTTCTTTACCTTTCATGGATTATGTCCCTTGAATCTGTTTATAATCTAGCATTGAAGTGAATAATTTCAAAGCATTGTAACAAATGCTTGTGGATTAATTTTTTTCTGTCAAAAGAAACAATTTTATATTTAGTGAAGACTTTTTAGTGAAAACTATTGTTTTTTTCAGATGTTGATAAATATTTTCAGCTCTGTAGTTCTGAAAGTACTCATTTTTGAATTTGTCCAAATATATGTAATAAGATAAATAATAAATGTTTTTTTTTTATTCTTACAGGCCAGGTTAAGTAAAGCACACCAGGAATTAAACAATAGTCAGTGTAAAGTACAGGATCTAGAAGAAGAATTGCAGACTTTAAGGATATATCATAGGTAAGTCCCTCAGTAAGGCAGTCTATCCTCAATGAATTGCAGACGTTAAGGATATATCATAGGTAAGTCCCTCAGTAAGGCAGTCTATCCTCAATGCAGACGTTTAGGATATATCATAGGTAAGTCCCTCAGTAAGGCAGTCTATCCTCAATGAATTGCAGATGTTAAGGATATATCATAGGTAAGTCCCTCAGTTAGGTAGTCTATCCTCAATTCAGGCATGCTGTTTTTACTTCACACTTTAAGAACATTAATTTCCAGCTTTGAAAGCACTTCATGTTCTATGTAGGTATTAGAGATAGGAGTACATCGTTATCACATAGGTAAATCAATTAATAAATCAATCAATCATTCAATCGAAGGGGAGTTTATTCTATTGAAATACTTGTTTGTTTATTTATTTGTTTGAGGTTAATGTCATATTCCATAGTTGGTTTATTTGTTTTCTGCTTTTGAGCTTTCAATTTTTATGTAATACTGTTGGGAAACCTTGTAAAAACATTCCATGGAAGGTTTTAGTGAAATTTGCTAGA
This sequence comes from Mopalia vespertina, assembly GCA_030265115.1. Taxonomy (NCBI): domain Eukaryota; kingdom Metazoa; phylum Mollusca; class Polyplacophora; order Chitonida; family Mopaliidae; genus Mopalia; species Mopalia vespertina. The sequence goes on from JAQQZZ010003031.1 coordinate 2,853, forward strand.
ACTATAATTTATATAGGAGTTTTGCTTATTTTTCACCAAAAATGCTCAGTCCTTTGTCCTCATATAAGTGACTATTATAATAACACTGAACAAATTAACATTGAATGTAGAAAAAACTTTAGCTAACAAATTATTAAATATAATATCAATTTGAAGCATACCAGTAGTTTATTCATACTAGATATAAACCGTCATGTATTAAACTTTTATGTGTATTGTTAATGTTGTATTCCCTTCTCTTATAGTGTCCGTAAAGATGTCCTCACTAGCACTGAATTAAATAATACTGTCGATCTGTATGAGGTACAACTACAGGAGAAAGACAGCCGAGTGTCATCTGTACAAAAGGAAAATAACATACTGTTATCTCGATGGAGAAGTACTGTCAGCGATTTGGAAAAGATGCGTGCCTGTTTTCTGGAGAGTCAGAAAAAGAATGAAAAGTAAGCTAAAGGAAAACGTTTAAGAAATAAAGATTTGACTTCTAACCGTAAATCACTTAGAGATATGCAAATAAAAAGAAAGCGTCAATTATTTTAATATAAGTCGAAGTAATGTTTCCTTGGAACCTTGTGACCTTAATTCTCTTCATATTCTTTGTGATTTAAGGCCAGAAGCGTTTCTTTTTTCTCTGCAATACGGATTTCACAAATTTGTTAGAATCAAGAGATTTTCATGGATTGATTGCTTATATTTTACACTAATCTACTCTATGGATAAGGAATAGTTTGAGTTATCTTCACGCGGCACATAAATCAGATTTGTTGGGGTCTTTTTTCACTGTCATGCTGTGTCTTATTGCACTTAATTTGTGTCTTTCGCTTTTCTTCCAAGTTGTAATTTCGTTTGGAAAGAGTATTTGACTTCACCAATTTTTCTGGCATTTGTCCTATGAGTTAAACCACCTTAAGTAGACAACCTTAAGTATGGTGGCAAACCCCAAACAAACAAATACATTTGTCAGAAAATCTGCTTTATGGATTACAACTTACTGACCTGGATTTGAATATACGGTGTTGGCCAAGAGGTCTCGGGCCACTTTCACAAAGTGTCATATGGAAAAAAAGCATTGTACGATAAAATTGTGTCCTGTTAAATCTATAGGCGTAAAAAGATCGTAGAATATTTTAATGTTGTACAACATTTTGTGAAAGTCACCCCAGGCTTGCTGGCAGTGATACTTTCTACAGCCCAGCACTGGGATCCAAAGAAACCGAATACAACTGGGCGCAGTCCCCCTTCGGATAACGCTCATGTCAAGTTTTGTTAAAATCCTGCGATTGTCAGCAACTGAAAGCATCTGAATGATCGCCGTTTCATTACACTTAGGTTGACTGTGACTGTGTACAACTGGATGCTTCCAGTCACAGGAAAGCAGAACATGTTTAACTCGCTTGTGACTGGTAGCAACTGGGCGCAAGTCCGTCGTAAGCGCACTCAAGTCGGTCAAAGTTTGTATCTGATCAGATGTTCTCAGATGCTTCCAGTAGCCAACCTTCCAGATGCCCTTGGTCGCAAGCTGACCTGTGCCAGGCTTAACAGTTGTGAGTTTGATTTAAAGAAATTGCTGAGAACCAAGTTGCTGTAGGTCATAGTTCACACCACAATGAAACTTTTCAGTATGTGCTTTGGTTTTCTTTCTTCACTTACTGAGTTATCTTGACATGGTTTTGTTCTAAAAAGCCTTTGCAATCTGAGGGTCCATTCCAAAATTCTGATTTTTGTATGTTATAAAGGTGACGTCTATGACAACCCAATTTGTCCTAAGTGCTGGGTGTCCTGAAATAATACATGTAATGATAACACTCCAAGTGTATCAGCTCCTTCAACAGCTAGGTACATTATCTGAATCCTGCCCCATGTACTCAGTTAAAGTCTTCATAAAAACTGAAAGCCAGCATTGGAATATGTCTAACCACTAAGAAGTCAGGGCCCTGTTCCTCGAACCGCTATTAAATTTAATCCTCTATTAGATGACATCACTCCATGCTGAAGGTCTTTTTCTATCCTGCTATTAGTGATTTAATCTGGTGTTATTACTCTTGGCCCCTAATGAATTACTTCCTATTTAATAGTTACAAAATTTAATGTTTCGAAAAAGTTATTCTGAAGTCAGAGGTTAGTTGCAGCAAGCTGTTAAGTCAGATAAAGAAGAATTTCCTAGTTACTTTTAAAAAGGATGAAGTACTGAGGTAAAGACAATGGAACTGTGACGGCCTCTGTGATCTGTGGCTACAAGGTTGATAACATAATCAGCACCTCCGCAAACTTGAACAGACTATAAAAGACATCCTATGCTGTGCATTTTGTACCAATAATTTAGGAGGAATATACACACACACCTAGCCTTCTGGCTAAGGGCAGCTTGTTTTAAAAGTAGCAATGCTGTCTTTATTTAGCACCATTGAGGGAGATTAACTTTCCAACACCATCAAAATACTTCACATTTTATGGTTGTGCTAGTGTCAACTCTTGTTGGAATACACCGCTGTCATATAGGTAAAGTAACTTTAAGCAAGGTGTAAAACACCAATCAATATCTTTAATTAGTGTAAAATACCATTCAATCAATCGTCATGTAAGTGAAGTACCCTTGAGTACTATGTTAAAACGCAATCAAACTATTCAATCGAATTGTTTCAACCGAGGAATAGGTTGGTGTCCTTGACTGGTTGGGATACCATTACATGAGCAAAATTACCTTGCATGGATTAAAAATATGGTGTAAAACCCTAATCAGTCTGAACTATATGAAACAAAACTTCCAGATACTATAAATGGGTTTGGAGATGTTTTATTCCATCAAACATTCACAGTATGAACGAGGCAGTGGCTTAGTGGTAGTGTGAGGGCTTACTAATCCTACTCCAATTTACCGTTCAGGGGATCGAGTCCATGTGTCGACCATCAGGTATATGAGTGAGTCACACCATGTGGCTCCGGCACTCGCGAAGGTGGTTTTTATGAGGTTTCGTCTCGGTTTTCGGTAAATAGACAAGGAGCAGTGTGAAGTAGACAATCTGTCGTCATATAAGTGAAATACCCTTGAGTACAACGTTAAACCCCAATCAAACAGACAAACACAGTATGAACGAGTTTGATACCCTTGAGTATAATGTTTGACCCAAATAAAAAAGTCAAAATTGATTAAATCGTACACTAATATGTTTTATATATTTCTAAAATTTATTCACACTGGCAGAGGTATGTCCATTAATAAAAACTTATGAATCAGTCCCCAGAGGCAAGTTTCTAAATAGATCTTAATCTCGAATTGTAATTTGTCTTACACATATGGGAATGACATTTCAATGGATGTTATTTTTATTCAACATTAGTACAATTAAATCAGAAAATCAAAAGTTGTGACAATTATCTGTAATTATTAAAGTGATGCATGTAATAGCAATAGTCCGGAATGGGGAAGAGAATAATTAGTTTGAGAGGTTGAATGTCCTGGTATCTGTCATAAAGCCTGCCCCTGAAAGTGATGGAATAGAGGGTGTAATATTAGAGGGTTTAACCATGCACATGATCGCTTATCCTCTTGATGGTTATAAATCTGTGTTTCCTTTCTCTAAACTTCATAATCATTTGACTTGAAACTGATTTGTCACAAAATGTTAGTTTCATAGTTTGACTTTAATGAGCATTTTATAGTAATCTTTTATATGAAATGTCACTTGTACAAAAATAACAATATATTGTGTTTTATATTTATTGGTTTTAAAGCCAGACAAACTAAAATTATTAGGATATTCTTGCTGTAGCTTTAATTGCTCTCGACTGCGCTCAGTGGACCATTAGACAGATACAATACGGATAATCTCTCGATGGATTAGCAGCCTGCCCCAGACTCCCAGTGACAAGTCCCCTAATGGGTAGTCCCATGATGGAACCCAATGTGCTTATCAGCTATGATCAGCATGGTGGCGTTCAGCCATGTTATCCCAAACAGGCCACAGGGGGCTTGTAATTGTTTAAACGACAATTGTAACACGAATGCTGTCCGTGTTCTCTCTGGTGTTGTTGTGAGAATACATGCTTCGCCATATTGCAGCTGTCATGCTCGGCTGGCACCCATCTCGTCCAAGTCTCTTGCCTTTCATTTCAATCCACACCATTACATTAAATGCTTTGCTCCCTTCTTTTGTCCAGGGACATGACAACACTGTTATGCTGGTTCATTTTCCACTTAACTAGATAGCTGTCTGGTCAGTGGGAGTTGTTGTCTCGATGGCTCGTTCTCGACCTCTCCTATTTCAACCGTTAATCATCCTTTAACCTCAGACAATGACGGCAATACCATCTCTCCTAACCTATCCAATCTACACCAAAATATTTCAATCTGTTAATACACAAGCCAATCAAAACAGAAATATAACACCCATAAGCTTGTCACTTACGAGCAGTGTAACCTAGATTGATGTGTTACTATTAAGGATTGAGTTCAAACTGGAAGACGGATTACTGTGACAATGTATCCTGACTTATAAAGTATATCTTTGGAAATACCTCAGATAATAACGTTTTGTAAACAAAAATAGATTCAATTTAAGCTGAAAAAATTTCCATGAAGTCACCAGTTGATTCAAGATTTCTAATGCCTATGTTATAAACCAAAATGCAGACTAAAATTATATAAAGACCACATTCCAAAATATTTCCAGTTTGTAATTGAAGCCCCAAGAAAGTATATCATTAAGTTAGCAGTAACTTTTATAAAACTTTTAAGGCCCTTTTTAAGTAAATAAAAATATTAAATTAAGTTAAATATGTGGGTTTATAAAATCATTATGAATTTGCATCATAGGCTGATTTGATTTAATTTAAGATTTAATTGTTATGTTAAATTTAAAAACTGATAATTGAGGATGAAACATTGCCCATATCATTTTGAGAGAAAATTCTTTTGAGTGTGTAAACAGGAGTACCAGTACATTTGTAAGTCTATCTGACGGAACTAGGCTTATTGGAATTCATCTTTTTGGGACGATTCACTTACATCTGAACCTTCAAAGCTCATCGTTTTGGGAGACAATTCCAGCCTTCTGGTCGTGCCCTTCCGCAAAATTCAATTATGGTTGGAAAGGGACTGGCAAATACAATTAGTTTGTTTTCAATTTACCATGTCGGGTGCTTTTTGGCGTCTATTGGTTTGCGTTGTGACTAACTGAGCCGAATTTTGAGAAAGCCAGTCTGCTGAAGCGGAAGAAAGAGGCAGAGAAGTGAGAGGAAACCGTCTCAGATCGGGCCCTGCCACTGTTGACTTCTCAATCGGGTATCACTTACAAATGTCGCACAGCTTCCATCAGCCTCAATACACCCAAGTACCTCAGAACAACAGTCCATACAGAGCAGCCAGTCAAGCGGAAAGGAACACTCTTTAAAAACACTTATTATCCCCCATAAATGCTATCTGCAGGCGATATCTCTGCCTCTCAAGCTGCCGTTCGACGCATGCAGGAGAGTGATCTCTGTTCACCAAAGGAAGAGAGATTTTTGCTAGAGCAATAGTTTTTATCAAAGACCCAATTAGGCTTTCTTGCCACATAATCGAGGTGAAAACTGAATTGGATTTGTAAGGCTTGTAAAGCAGCTATCTCTCAGGGGATCTGACTTGCAATTCTCGACAATGGATTCAAAGAAATAAGAATATGTGTAAATGATATTTACTCTCCATTTCCTGGTCGATGTGGCCTTTCAGTGGTGCGTAGAATAACACTATGGGGGAATGATGTAGACATCGGTCGGTCACAACACCATTGTTCTCTCCCACTACAGCCATCTTCCAATCTTCTGTTGTTCCGCTGTCTTGGATGTATGCAACATACGGCTTTGCACTTATGCTTTAAAGGTATTCAGAGATTAAGTAGATCATCTTACACTGTTACATGTATTTCTTTTGTTATTACACTGTTACATGTATTTCTTTTGTTATTACACTGTTACATGTATTTCTTTTGTTATTACACTTTTACATGTAATTCTTTTGTTATTACACTATTACCTATTGGGTTTTGTTGTTATGATACAGGTATAGTCTTATGGAGACATCCCGTCCACGTTTGGACTAGTTTAAACTTGACCAGAACGGCCACTTCTGCGTATTCATAAAGGAACAATGATCAGTGTGCTATATAAATAAAATCACACTTAAATAAAGAGGTAGTTATAGAGATTACGTGTGTAACTTGTAAGCTGGACTGTGGTGGTTGGTCAATACCACACACGTAGTGCGGAGATGAGCCAACCGCTTTAATTAAAAATACAGTTTCTCGTTTGTGAGATCAATCAGAGCGACTAACACAACTAAAATGAAATTATTTTAACGTTTGGCTGTGGATAAAGGAAAAGACAATTCAACGGTGTAAATAACAATTTCTTCATGTGTCCATACTATTTCAAAACACAGGCGCGGGTGGTTGGACGGAGTTTCATGTCGCCCTGGTGCTCTCAGAGCTAAAGGAGAACAGGAAGCCGATTAGTTTGTGGTATCTGTATTGTGTCCTGTTATTGTCCTGTATTTGTGTCGTCTTGTCTTTGTTTGTTGCCAGTGGTGTCGAGGGTGTTTTCCTTCAACCATTGGGCTGGCACGTCGTCATTTAAGTGAAATACCCTTGAGTACGACGTTAAACCCCAAACAATCAAATCAAAACGCGGGCGGTTGCCCTGGTGGTCTCATACAAACAGCCGATCTGTTTGTGATGTCTTTGGACTGCGTCTTGTGATTGTCCTGTCTTCTCGTTGTGTATTGTCAGTGACGTCGAGGGCAGTTTCCTTCACCCATTAAGGTGGCACGCCGTCATATGAGTGAAATAAAAATTAAGTACAGTGTGAAACCCCAAATCACGCAAACAATTTTATAACAAGATTAAAATATTGTCAGGAGTGTAATACGAATGTACTGTGTGCTTTGACTTTTGCCCTGTGTGCATTATGAAAGAGAAAACTTTTCACCCGTTTTAAAATAACTCTGGTGATACATTAGAGTTTGTTATTAGCCATTGAGAAATGGTGTTTTAGAGTCTGATGAATGCTATTGTCTCTATGACACGCCTGTGTTTCCGATAAAGCGAGATAATATCTAGTGGGGTCAGTGTTCCTATTGGTTGCCCGACCTACAGCACTACTGATCACAGAGATTGACAATCGCAGGCTACACCAGTAATTGTCCCGTCCCACCTCGCTCAAACACCACCATTATAAACCCTAGAGGCAAGGTATTGTTGTCCTTAATGGCTAAAGTTCCAGTCGAATTGAAAGTAAATAGATTTTAGTGGCTGAAGGCTTATATTTCTGCTCGGGAGACCACTGTCCTGCCCGATGGCGAGATGTAAACTATTCCCCAGGTAGACGTCACAAGCAGGCCGGACTTTGCCTGATAACAATTCAATAACCACCCTGCTGATAGCATTCCTCTGTTATAATACCAATTCCATAGCCTTAAAAAGAAACCACTTATACTTGGCTTGTCTGCATAACTGAAAAGATGTATACGTCTTTGTTGCCTTGATTTATCATTTTCGCGTAAGACAATAAACATTGTCCCATTTGGGCATTGTTTTTTAACCTTAAATATTAACTACTTAAGAGTGGTTATAATAACTTTTTATGGCACGTTTCGCGTGGGCCAATTTGTGTTAACGACTTTCGGGGAACTCTCTTTTGTGTCTTTCTGGTTGTGTTTTTTGTTCTTCTTTTGTCTTCACCAATCAGAATGGCACAATTAGTAGGAACTCCCTGAAGTTCTTTGTGCTAATCACACCACGAGTTCGATTCCCGGACGGGTTTCAATCACCTGCAACATTTTCTGAACTAAAATATAAAAACCGAGCTTCTTTCATTTGTGTAACCACAGCATAATTTCTTGTTCTCATTACATCCAAATTTTATCATTTTTCTCAAGCAGGATAAATTCCTATGCAGTGCAATCTGTAGCTTCATATTCTAAATTTCATGTGTACATACATCGCTGTAGAATAATATAATGCTGCAAACGCGGTTGGGAGGGAGCTTCCTGTTGCCCTGGTGATCTCAAAGCTAAATGGCAACATGAAGCCGATCTGTTTATAACTTGTTTTACGTCCTGTAGTTGTCCTGTCGTGTCTTTGTTGCCATTAGTGTAGAGGGTTGGGCTGGCACGCCGTCATATGAGAGAAATAACCTTAATTATGGCGTTAAACCCCAATCAAATAAACCAACATCATGCTGCAAGCAAAACATCTGTGAGAAAGCGGAACAAAGTTCGTACGGTTATCTTTCATTTTAAAATCGCCTTAGGGCCCGCGGCCGTGGCTTAGTGGTGGCTTGTGCGCTTACTAATCCTGCTTCGATGTACCGTTCACGGATCAAGTCCGCCTGTCGACCATCAGGTATATGAGCGAGTCACACGTTGTGGCTCCGGTAATCGCGGGGGTGATTTTTACGAGGTTTCCACCGTAATAAGGCAAGGTGCAGTGTGAAGTGGACAATCCGTCGTCATATAAGTGAAATACCCTTGAGTACGACGTTAAACCCCAATCAAACAAACAAACAAACAAATAAAATTACCCATTCCTTACCCATTGGACTGGCACGCGGTCATGTGAGTGAAATGGTGTTAGATTCCAATCAATCAAACAAATTATTTAATGCATTAACTGACTATAAACCACGGTGCCCCAAATGTCAGGCGACAGATGCAGGTACAAGGTTTAAAGAGATTTGCAGATTTCGTACAATATATTTCTTCTCGTTGACCTGGGGTGTTTGGAGAACTTCTTGCCCTAGGCTCAAGTGTTGTCCACATCTCAAGAGTCTATTCTGTCACAATTTACAAGCTTGTTCCCAAGTAACGGAAGTGTTATATAAGTACACATAAAAATTGTGTTTTTATTTTAATTGGTTGAGAAGTACCGAAGAACTTGTCGAACTTTAAAACGATATTTGCTAGTAGGTTGAATACGGCTATGTTACTTACACCATCTGTCCCTTTTGTACATGTATTCTGCCTTCTTTTCAGACTAGAGCGGTTGGTGAAGGTGTTGAAAAGGAAAATAAACGAAGGAACTGCGCTGGATGCCGTTTGATTGACAGGAACTATATTTGCATAAACCACGCCCACGGACGGATTCTGTTTTAATGTATGGATTCATCTAGAAACTTTACTGCATTTAAGTGATAAAATCTGTATCCGCCATTATGTATAGAGTCATCAAGCTAATTTGTTGAATAGTTTTATCTTTGATTTAGAATATATTATATTAAACTTTAATGTATATACACAAGTCATAGATATATGTTTATCTATTACATATGCAATATTGGTATTCTAGCGTTTGTTTAACGCTGAGAAAATATTTTCTTATTGTGCCTTAATATTCTTTCTGTGCATGGTGCTGGTTATTGTGCTCAAATTACATCACAAGTAACTATGCATCGTCGCTAGTTACTAAACATTTAGGAGCTTTCGGTTTCGGTTTCTAGTCTTTCTTAAAAAATGTTTGCTTGCAAAGTATTTATCCACCCTGATCTCAATGTTTTTTACAGGAATCTAGTCATTTTGTGCTCAACATTCAGTATTTATTTTGTTCTCCGGTTAACTTTAAATTATTAATGTCCTGAAAGTTCAACTATATGATATTCACCATTCAGATTAATTACATTACACATTTTGAATTTTTACATCAATTTTAGATCAATATATTTCTTGATGATGTTAATATTAGCAATTTTGAAGTTCTAGGATGCCATGGAGTAGGCTTTTTGTTTTTGCTCGTCAATGGGTTACACTGTCGCACACTTTATAGATCAAGTGTCATAAATAATGTTAAACACACGAAAGGACGCGTGGTTGACTGGAGTTCCATATTGTCCCGGTTCTCTCAAAGATAAGAGGCAACATGAAGCCGTTGTGCAGCTGATTGTGGCGTCCAGCACCGCAAATGTGTATATTATCGTATTGCATCATTTATTATGCCTTGTGGTGTATCCTGTCGGCTTTGTTTTGTTTTTTCCTTCACCCACTTTGCTGACAAACCGTCATATAATTGAAACGGCTTAAATACGGAATTAAAACTCCAACATGGTTTACAAGGTACATGTATATACAGTCAATATCCAATGTGGAATACTGGCGCGCATAAGTCTACATCTTGTAGATTTGAATGCGCCATTCAATCAAACTAAACTAACAAAACAAACCGTAGAGTATTGAAAACAAAATTGCCCGATTCCTCAGTCATGACTTCTAAGAATGCAGTGTATTTCAGGTCATTTATTTCAGTATTTGAATGTTAGCTGTATTTAAAACAAGTAAAGAAAGGCGTAAGAAGGTACAGTAGCAAAGATGGAAACGGTGCAATACCAAAAGCTCGGGTAACATCGATAACTCTCAAAGAAGATTCTGGTTAATGGGATAATTGCACTGTGTAAACTCTACAGACTTATCGAGGTGGCAAGCATCAGGAATTTCTCCTTCATATTTCTAACATGTGTTACACTGGTGCAATCTGTCACATCGTCTTCCACAGCTTTTTTCTCTTCCTTGCATTTTTTCATGGAAGAATGTTTGTCGAAGTTATTGGTCTTTTTCCTTGAAGCCGGCCACTTTTTGCGTTTTGAAAAGAACATACGGGTTCAGTCTGTCTTCTTTGTTTGCTTCCTCTATATGTGAGAGGCTACATTGTCAACACTTGTTGGTGAAGCGGTTTCCGGAGACTTGGCTACCCATGGTGGTCTGATGACGACATTGTGTGATAAATACATAGGGAACTGTCAAGCTAACAAACTCATGTCCAATCTAAACGGCCCGTCCCCCAGTCCTCTCACAACTGCGATTGGAAGTTGCCACATTTCATTCACATTATGACATAGATAAGGCGATTCTCTCACCGGTGACTTGTTTCAAGCGTGACACTGTTCTCCAATAGTTCGTCCTAAATCGATCTGTTGAAGGGTTCTTCGTCGTGGGGTGCCAGTATTGGTTTATGTCAACAAGCTTCATGGAAGTTCCTTAGAAGCAGAACAAAAACTCTCCCTACTTGAAAGTGTAAATACGATACAATTAAAAGAAGCGCCTTCATTTTATCCCTCTTCATCATAACAAGATGCAAATTTACCATATGTACGGAGCACAAAGGAGCCTCTGGTTTTGGTCGATGGTTCTGTTTGTCTGGTAGTTGTGGTTGATTATCATCTTTACAAGTTAATACAAAAATCACAAATTCCTCTTAATTTTTCACGCCTTTGCTGTTGGCCAATCTAGTCTTTTGATGTTCGCTTCAAAGAATCTTAGCTCCATGCACATGATGAAGTTCCACAATTTTTTGCGAACAAATAATCTTTCACGTGCATAGTATATGTAGAACTATAAAAGTTCAATATAACACATCTAAGGATGTCATTTACCAACTTTTCTTACCAATAATTTATTAATATGTAAGTGTAAATACGCACTATCAATTTTAAACCGTCTTTGAAAGGTAATGGCATTTTCTTTTACAAGTAAATACGAGAATTGTTTAATATATTTATTTTTTCTAAATGAAGAGAAAATGTGCCTGCCTGTAGTGGGTATCCAATCAGGACTTTTGACTGACACGCCAAGGCTGTGCCAACTGCCAATATTTATTTACTTTTTGGTAGTTATGTCAACTTTTTCTCATCAAGTCTTGTAACATTTTTGCATTCTATTTAAGTATATTTAACACAATGTTTTGTAAAAAGATTTCTTTTCTAATCTCAAATATTTATTAAGTAGGACAAGTCTCACTTACTGTTTCTGTAAGACATGTAACATTTTAATATCATCCAAATATATTTAGCACCCAGTTGTGCAAACATCACATTTTTTAAAATCAATAATTTATTAAATTTATTTTCTCAGTGTGCCCCTTAACGTTTTGACATTCCATTTTAAAATATTAAGAACCCGATTTTGTAACAAAAATTTAGACTCAAATATCTTATTTATTGAGGAAAAGGTACAGTATGTGGTAATGCAATATAATTCTCAACGTGCCTTATTTAAATGTTTATGGATCATTTCCTTTAAAGTTATTTTGAAACTATTTATTGCATTCAATGACTTAAGTTCGGAGTTGCCATATATACGATTTAATGTTTTATTTTGTACGCTATAACGAATGTGTAACACGTGTAAGTACGGCTATTCAATGTTTCGGAAAACAGGAGATTTTAAACGTAGAAAGTTACTATATATTTTTTGATTCAATTAATTTTGTGCTTTGAGTTGTATCTGTAGTGTAATATTTATTTAATTTTATTTAATTTAACAATTACTCATTAATTCAAATAAGAATTTTATAAAGGTAACAACTTCTTGGTTTATTGGTCACAACGTTTCAATCTCATTTCAGAGATCGCTTTCAAGTGTTAAAACAATCTCTGAAATAAGATTGAAACGTTGCTATACCAATAAACCAAGAAGTTGTTTTCCATATGAAATTCGTATTTTTTGTTGTTGTGTTATCCAACTTCTAAATGCCACTTAAAGAACGGTAGTAATTTATTTTGTCATTTTAAATACCCACCCCATGTAAACTTAAGTATTCCATACATTTACCTTTCTTTCTCCACTTCTTTAATTGCTCATCTCGTCGCAGAAATTTATTTATTATATATTTTATGGTATTAGATTTATCATGCATACATGTATAATCTTTATTGACAAGTGATGAATTATTTCCTATGTAACTTTTGTGAATCTCATTTTACTAGAATTATTTCAGAGTTGATATTAAGCATAGGCTTGTTTAGCCTAGGGACATTATATATGTAAAACATTTTTTTTATTACAATTCTCTTTTACACGAATTTATCTGTATTGATGGCCTTGTCCTGTAGCCGCATGCCTATTTGGAGACGTTCTCCCTTTCGCAGTTTGTTGGGAGCGTAGCAATGCGGCACTGGGGGGAGATTAACTTTCGAACAGTATCAAAACACTTCACATTTTATAGTTTTACTAGTGTCAATTATTGTTTAAATACACCGCCGTCATTAAGGTGAAATACACTTAAGCACGGCGTAAAACCCCAATCAATCTAATGTTGGAGCATTAAACATGCCAAGTGGAAAACATGCCTTCAATATCCAACTGATACAATTAAGATTTCTGTATTTTCTTGGAATTTACTGATACCAACTTTCTGAAATCTCCAACCGATAGAATGCCTGGATAAACCAAATAAGAAGTATTTATAAAGACTATTCAGTGTAGATCGTAAGAGATAAGATCAAGAAATAGTCGATGATTGTGAAGCCAGTTTAATTGGATTACTCAAAATGCTTTAAGGTGGTTGGAAATTCCAGAAAGTTTGAACTGTCTTATTTGGGTGGTATTTCAGAACTTCAGATGATACTGTGAGGTGTTTGTTCACTTCCTTCATTAAGCCGACGCGATACCATATGAAAGGACTAGTTGTAGCATAAAAACAAACAAACTAGCAAATAAGTTACCTTCCAGAGATCGCTCTCCTGTAATGGTTCAGTGGTAGCTTACTAGAATCGAAAGGAATGGCTTTGAAGCATTGTAACCAATATATTGGTACTACTACGAAATTTGATATCGTTAGCCTTTTCTAAGAAATAAAATTTGAGTATTCGTGTGCTTACAAATTTTCATTATTTAAAAAAAACGTATCGTCTCTTACAAGTATAGTATATACTGTATCACTCATGTTCATTCATTTCAAAACTTTTAAAACCTTAATGTGTGCCAACTACTACACTATTTTGTGTTTGTGTATGTCGTGGTGTTAACGCACATGCGTGCATTTTTAATATTGCAAATCGAGTAGGCTTTATGTATTTTCAGAAAATAATGGATTACCTTTTACATTTGCACTGACGATTGGATATGGCAGTGTTACATTTATCTTCTTAAATAACTTCTAATAATCCAATAAAAGTCTACTGTGTACTATGTTTTTTAAAAGAACGCCACATTTTACTACTTAACCAAGAAAACTAGTTCTGATCCGTTTCAGCAAATTACGGAATCCAGTTAGGATGGAGGTGTGTAAGGGTTGTATTGCGAATATCTCACTCCAGATTCCTAAGATTTTGGAGAACAATATACATTGTCAATGTGTTTTTGTTCGAATATAGTTTATAGACGTCTGGCAATACCAATTGTAACATTCCTCATACTTAAACCTGTATGTATATTTATATTTATTAAATAAATCTTACAGTAATAAACACGTTTTTGTCTTTTCCTAGAAAATCTCCGCATGTGTGTATGTGTATTCTAGTGTTTCTATTTGGACAGAGGCGGGGTGGTGGGGACTTCCTGGTTCTCTTAGAGCCAACACGAATTCGACGTGTATTCAAGTTCTGCATTGTAAAGCGGCACAATTTGACTTACTTTAAATGTACTTTAGAGGAAGTAGAGTTATTTCCTGTTGTCTTTGGTCTTGTAATTGTTGGCAGAGGTGGTTGTCTTTTCGCGTAACATGCGTTCGCCATTATTTGAGTGAAATAACCTAAAGTACGGCCTTTTAGACTTCCAAGCAAACAATTTAAATGGTGCCAAATTTGTAATGGGTTAGACATCGGGTAGATCCTTGGCAGAGTCACACTCGAAAACACTTAGAGCATATAAAGCCAAGGGAGTTTAATGAATGTTGGCAAACTGAGAGACCGAATATCTTCGACACCATATATGTATATGTGGCACTGAAGGGTAAAAAAAATCCCCAAAACAGGCATAAGGAGCGTTAAAAACCTGATAATGATGAACAAACTCTAGAAGCTGCCAGAAGCCAATCTTTTTGTGATTCTTCGTTTGCGTCTTGTAATTGTTCTGTCTTGTTATTGTCCTGTCTTGTAATTGTTCTGTATCGAAATAGTTTCTTTCAAGTGACTATCGAGGGTGGGGTTCCTCACTCCACTAAGCCGGCACACAATTAAGATTTGGTTTGTTTAATTCCGAACCTCAGATTATTTCACTCACATGACGGCGTGCCAGCCTAATGAGTGAAGTAAACCACCCTCAACACCACTGGCGACAGAGACAAGACAGGACAACCACAGGACGTAATATAGACATCACAAACAGATCGGCTTCACGTTGCCCTTAGCTCTGAGAGCACCAGGAAGCTCCCTCAAACCGCCCGCCACAATTATGAGTAAAAAAGTTCAAAACCTAAACACGACGCAAAGCCCCAATCAAACAAAGAAATATTTTGTTCTGGTTTTACTCATATGTATGCTAATGGACTGGTTGATATATTTATTGCTTGATTGATTGATTAGTTCGTCGGTTGATCGATTAGTTGACCGACTTATCTAATTCGATGTTTGAATTATTGATCACATTGTTTGATTTGTTTGACAGGCAACTGCTTGATTCATCTACAACACATTATAGTTTATTTTATTGAACAGTATTCTGAGTTGACATCCCGGTTAGACAGAGACGGTGTCGTTACACGTGGAATACAACCAGTATAAACACACCCTCTTGGAAATATTTAAACGTCTTATGTGCATGTTTTTATTTAATAAAAGACTTTACCGCACATTTCCCTTAGACTTATCCTCTGAATTAATACAGGTTTAACTCTTCATTTTATTCAGTTCAGTGCTAATTTTGGGAACAAAGTCTAATTAAGACTTTTAAAGCCCAAGGCTATGCATGGACTAAGAAACATTGAGGTCTGTTGGAACTCTATTATCGCCTTAGGATTGTTGGGCAACGAAGATATACATGCCGTATTTTACTTAATAGAAGAGAAAAATTTATGTCAAACTATAGATTATTACAGACATATAACAAAGGCAGTACGATGTATCAAACGTCTAGCCTACTGTAAACCACATCGACGGGCAAAGTTGAGAAATATATACTTATTTTAAAAAAGTAATAACACTGGCACAGAAATGTCGATTAATAAAAATCGATGAATCATCTCGTGTTCTATATTAACTCCCAGAGACAAGTTTCTAAATAGATCTTAATCTCGAATTGTTATGGGTAACCTACAGACGTCGGAAGAGAAGATAATGGTCATTTACATGGTATATAAAGTATGAATAAATATGTAAGAAACAAAATATTCGGTATCGGTTAGGAATAAGTCAACCTATATTTTTTTAATTGACTCTTATTCAATCTTAGCTCCTTAGATACATAGGCCATGGATCACTGTCAACCATATAGTATATAAACCGTATAGTTTAAAACATCGAAGGTTCAGCACCTTTCACTTAGTTGACAAAAGCTATAAAAGAGAAGTTTTCTTGTGCCTCGGACGCCGACATCAAAGAGGTTCAGTAAACCACAGAAATGAGTAGAAATTTATCTAAAAACGAAACTTAATACTGCAGATGAAATGCAAGGTAGTGATTGGCACGGCCGATCGATGGAAAATTTGTGAATCTGTGACATGGCAGCCGAGATTGAAGAGTGAGAACTACTCAAGAAATGTAATAATCGGGCAGTTATATGATTGCAAACATGATAAACCAATAGAAATATGTGTTGTATATAAGTAGTAAGTATAATTATTGAATGGGGAGTTTCCATTAGATTTGATGACTGCATGACCGTTTATAACGACAAAGTTTCCATTTCATTTGTCCTAAACAGTTTTTATTTCATTCGGTGGCTCTGACGTTTCTGACAAATATTTCATTTTATTTGGTTACTGGTTTTTAATTATTTCAATAAAGTTAGAGTTACTGCATGGTCGTATATTTATTTCAATAAAGTTCACGTAACTGATCGTATAATTATATCAATAAAGTCCCTCGCAACTAAACACGTATCATTATTTCAATAAAGTGCCCCTGTCTTTTCTTCATATTATCTCAAAAAAGTTTTCAATTCATTTGAAACAAGGTCATTTTATACTATAATTTTCGTAACGGTTTCATAGCTGAGCTATTTCCATAAACTATCAATAACGTGACTAGTCTGCTCGATTATAATAACGGTTACCTATATATACGGCGATAAACAATAACCACTAAATAAAACGTCTTTAAAATCAACAAAATGATAAAAAAAAAAAACACGTACCTTATTCTTTGATAACGTCTTGCCAAAAGTAGATATCCCCTGTTCATAGAGTTCATGGCAATACTCGGCTAGTTGACATTGTTATGCTTTTATAGAGTTCACAATGTTATTGACAGATCTGTCATTGTGATTTCAACTTATTTAAATAATACATTTTCATTTTAAAACTTAATTTTAAATTAAGAAAAACAAGTTGTCTTGCGATGATTATTTTCATAAATCTTTCGTCTTTGTGACATCATGTAACATCGTGAATCATCCAGTGATCCATAAACTTAAAATTTTCATTTTACGTTTACTGTTCCTCAAAGTTCCATTGCTTTTACTTGTATCATAACGGTTCTATTTATTGATAATGTTCGTTTTATTAGTCATTATAAAATGTCCTACGGAAAACAGTTAGATAATAAAACTGCAAGTGGCAATTCATAAAATAATATACTCCGTGCTAATAAGTATTGCCAAAATTGATTCATAAAATATGGAGTTAGACCACTATTGTCCTGAAGGGCTCAATTATACAATACACCTAATACACATGATGAAATTGTGTATAACTGTGATATAAAGTATATATTATTCCACGGTATAGACTTAAAGACTGGTACCGCTATTTAATAATAATTTCTAAAGCTAATTTCGTTTATTATTGTTAATTTTGGAAGTATATTGAAGGAAAGTATATTGACAAGTTTATTAAATTGAGATTTAAAAGCTGTCTTACTTGCCTTATTAACTCCGATCGTGACCAACAACAAAGGATGAACGCCTCGGTAATATAGCAGATCCTTGTTAGTACGCCCTTTACACGAGTATAAAAATATATATCATACACCAGTTAGGTTCAAGTAGTCCCCGTCCCCGCACTGTTATTTGAAAATACCTATTTAGTGAATTCTAAATTGAGTTAATTACAAAACATCGCGTTAATTTGCACTTATATGTTGACATTTGTCAGATATGAGACCGTCGGTAGTGGAAGAAAGGAGCTGGAATAAAAGGCGAACCGCGTAACCCTTCATAGCAGGGTCGTCCCAAAGTTACCTGAAAATCTAACTATTTTACAATTATATTGATCGTTTTATTATTCTTCGCTACCCAAGCCGGTTTCAACAAAAATGTTTCTATTTTAGGTATATGAGGTTTAGTCGGCACAAGGACAATGTCCTGCCATATAGCTGTGTTTGCCTTGGAGATTTGGTCTACCCCTCAACACTGTATTCATTGAGAAGCCTCACGGGTGTTAAATCAACACATTTACTTTGTTAAATGGAGGTAAACAAGACCACCTGGGCGGGGGCAAGTTGCCACCCAATGCCCGGCCACAACCCCGCCGGAAACGCCCTGAAACTAAATCTTTGACACTTATTAGAGTCAACGAAAATTTAAAAACCCGAGTCGGTACTTATTCAATCGTATTTTCATCACAAAGAAATTATACTTGAAATTATCTTTACAAAAAAAGGTATTTTTAGATATTGGTTAGCCTCGCTGATAAAATTTACATATATATATATAAATTCAATAAGTATTCGTAATTTAATATACTTTTATATACTTTGTGTATATACCTTGATTATGTTTATCCCGATGGAGGCAGGTAAATGTGTCTTTCTCTGCAATAAAAATGTAATTTGCTAAGCGATATTGACACGAGCATAATGACAGGACATCATCAGGCTTAATGTTTTGTCATATCATAAACAATTTGTCAGCCGAATGTTAGTTTAAAGATTTATTGTTTTGATGCTAATTTATGCAGCTACCACAACGTAAGTATGACGTTATATTGTTCAGAGTGATAACTTTCCATTAAACTTTATCTGCATAAAATTAATTTGTATCCAACTTGTTTATATGATGATTATCAAGTTGAGAAAAGGCTGTCTCATTTTGTATGTGACAACACGTCTCGAAATTACCTTCGTAATTCACTACCGGTATAGTCTCTGGGGTAAGAGAAATTCTATGATGTACTAACATATCGAAATTACACAATTTAAATCATTTCTCTGTTATAAAGTATGTTATTGATTCGAAGAGATCTTAATTTAAAAAAAATATATATATATCATAAGCTAATTCATATGATCAATCAGCCAAGTTGTGGTGTAAATCATTCCCTACGGGGATTGGCGAACGTCTATAATATTAACTATCGTCATCACCAAACGAAAATGCATATGAAATAACTGTGTTCCAACGGTCTGATCCAGAAGACAACTTTTTAACACAACAGCCACTAAAATGATTATGTCAACCTTTTATTCCGCCAAATTACACATGTAGTAATTTAAAAAAAATATTTATAAGTAAAAGAGTTTTCATATTTATTTGGAATAAAGAAGTGTTTTAAAATGATTGTACAATAATTTCATAAAGCTGAAAAACGAAATATTAAAATTGAAATGAAATTTATTGGATGTTTTAAATTTGGACATTTAAACGTATTAGCTTAATTGTTAGTATAAAATAGATAAGTAAGATAGGTATGCCACCGGTCATCCTGTGCGAGCTCTATTAAGATAATTGCCCGTCTCAGCTAAACTAATTTATAAGAAGTGAATATTAACATATTTCCGTTATTTTGGGATATAACACTAAAGTTTGATCAGATCAATGCCGGGCGGCTGAGTGATCGCGGTATTTGCTGCTGGCGAATCGGAGCCTTACGCCGATGGTTGAGGGTTCGATTCCCGGACGGGTTTCAACCTGCAAAATATTTTGAACTAGGATCTGATCAAATTAAAAAAAGAGTTATCCCAAAATAACGAAAATATGTAAAATTATAAGTGTACAAAGATGTGCCTTCAAACATAAAGATAACCGCTTTAAAACGAGATGGATATTCGTCAGACGTTTTTCATTTACACGACAAATATTCCAATTATTTTGTTTCGAATCAAATACTTGCCATTGGACGGAAACTGTTTAACTATGAAACAAACTGTATGTAACAAGATTTACTTGTTAGAGAACAAGACGAATATTTACGATTTCCAAAGTGGCCAATAGAAGATCGGTTGAACTACATGTGAATGTATATATTTGATATGCAACATCCTTTTGTTTCGGGCTTACAAAGTGTATGTCTGAGTATTTACACGACATGGTCCCCCCAGAATTAAGATTGAGCAACACATTCCCATCGCCACGCGTCCCCGAAGTACGACTACCTGACTGACAGGTTCATGATTAATACCATACTCAAGGCTATTTCACTTATATGACGCCGGTGTACTCCAACAGTCAATTGTGCATAGCCCCATTATCACAACCATATATACAATGAGACATGCTGATTATGTTAATATTCCTTCAATCCTAAGTGAAGACAGCATGACTGTATTCTGTACTCTTAGTCAGAGGCACTGTAACTTATATATTTATTTATTTCTAGATTCGATTTGTAGTTTGAACTTATTAAACTAATATATACCCACATTTAAATATCCTGACAGAATTGTCAACTTTTAGTTTTTTTTTTTTTTTTTTTCTTTCTTCTTTTAAAATTTCGAATTACCCTGCAAGGGTGGCGTTAAGGAAATTTATATTTGTTGATAATAAATGTCTGTAAGACACGGTTTTGAAATAACGCAAAAAATCCACCTCATTTTGGGCGATCGAGTGAAAAAGTATGCCGAAATCACCATAACTATTGTTTATATGAATATAAACATTTGATTATAATTTGGTTGGTAAGGAAGGTAAATATATATAATTCCAAAAGCTTAAAGACTTATGTATATCTTATACATTCATATACTTTAACAGACGTATACACCTTCTGCCGAATAACGTAGTATCAATCTACTATAAAATATTACATTTCATAAAGTACATTTTTATGTTTCATATAATATGATACAAGACAACACCCTGGGAAAAATGTGAAAAAAAATAAATATATATATATATATATAAAAGACCATATGTATAACAATACAAATGTACTACTATTATATTGTAAACCCGATATATGCTTTTCCATAATTTCCAACATTTCTGCTTTACTCGGTGACTAAACTGGTGCAATTTATATTTGTATTGAACACTAAATATATATATATATATATTCTTATATTTATTGTTATAAATGTAGAGAAAATGTAGAAAATATTGCCCCATTGGGTGCCCCCAATAACATGGGACATTTTGCTAGCAAGGACAACAAGTCCCGACTGAGTTACGACCGCTCATATAGTATTTAACGATCCTATGTAATTCTACAAATGCATTTAATTCAGTTTGTCTTGAGAAATTATTAATTTTTCACTTCATATAAAATACGAAAAAACGTCCAGAGGAATATAATTGGCTGGGAATGTATAAAGATGCAATAAATAATCAATACGCCAGAACGTTTTGGTGCAAGAACTGTATGGCATATAGGTTATTCAAGAAAGAGCAAAGAATATTTAAACTTGCATAAAAAGTTACCTTCTTGTAATTTCCAGTTATAGTGGGCTCAAGAAACGACTAATTTATCAGTCTGTCGGTATTAGTTATCTTAGAACATTTGACAGTTTGTCTACTTTATTTTATTTAGTAACTTTAATCAAACACTCTTATACGATATTTTGTTAAAAAAAACCTTATAAGTACAGTTTTGTTTTTTGGAAAAAGTATAATGATTTCGATTTGGGTTTTTTTATCTCAAGGTAACAGAATATCCAGTCTCACTCACGTCTTCCAAAAAGGGCCTATATTCCCTGTAGCAGTCTTTAGTAAATATATATATTGTGGCTATATATATATGATCTAGTGAATAAATGTATTCAGTATGTCTTTATAAATATGGAGGGCAAATAATGTCATTCAAACACAGTTATTACTATTATACCGGTTGAGACCGCTGTTATAGACTAGATTGGTCAGATAGAAGATTGGCCTTCTATAACTAACATACAGGTGGGTTTGCGCTGACAGGTAATCTGTTTTTCACATACATATAACACGAAATCCATTTGGTTTCATTCATAGGTTTTGCAATTCATGAACAGAATTAAAAAAATGAAAACAAAACGTACTTATTCTTCCGAGTTAAATACATAAATGATAGCATTATTAGAAAGATCAAAGACTACCATTGACTTTTATTCAGGATTCCGAGTTCTATTCACAAGTTTACTCTGGATGTGACAAATTGAACGAAATTATGATTAAAAGATGGCGGAATCAATTATAACGAATGACCAAGTATAAATAATGGCGATAGTTTATGTTTAATTTCTTCTCAAGGTTTGTGTCTCTTTGAACTGGATTTGTGTAGTTAGCTAATGGAGAACCAAATGGACGGCTTATATTCGGTCGTTTTTAGAGCCATTATTCACCATATAACACTTACCTCTTTATAAGGAAAGACAATCTGCTAGCAAACACGGGTCGAGGCGACTTCATCCATCGCCCGGAAGGCACGTCCCGAAAGATATCGCCAAACAAAACTCCGCGAGTAAAACGCCACTCAACGCAGGCTATAATTGCACAAGTGAATACCGAAGTACATATATTTATTTGATTGTACTTTAGCTGAAGAAAGACTTAGATAAAGCTCTTGATGGGGTTCTTATTTGTGAAAGTTTATCAGGTGTCAATTTCTAACCTGTCATTCAAATACTTCCTCACATCGCATTTCCGGAACTAAAAAGTAATCGCATTGTTTTTGAGACGTCACAATAAAAAAGTATGTTAGGATTCCGTTAAATCAGCCCAGCTTTATCTGACTCTTTTATTTATTTCTCCTTAAATTATATTCCTCACTTTTTAAAAACAGTTTCCTATCTCTAAATTTTACTTATTAACATATATGTATGCCGTGAGCCTCTGTAGCTCAGTCGGCAGAGTGTTGGGCCTGTAACCCAAAGGTCCCGGGTTCGAATCCCGGTGGAGGCAAGCAAATTTTTCTCTCTTCATTT
>JAQQZZ010003032.1:0-11931 GCA_030265115.1 Mopalia vespertina
CCCCCCCCCCCCCCCCCCCCCCCCCCCCACAAGTTGAACTAACGTTTAAGGATAGTAAACTAGAAGAAAACATAGCCATGCTCTTTTAAATGACAACAAATGCGGTAAAAGTCCCATTAACGTACTTCTGATTCTTTGGGCTACGAAAAACACTGAAAGGGATGTTATATGTTTACAAGGAACGCATTTTAACTGATATCACATTAGTCTACCAAACAAAGGGTTACATAAAAATGCGTTCAAACACAAATAAAACCCTTAATTCGAGTGAATCATTCAGCACAGTATATCCGGAAAAGATTTTATGGTAAGTAGTGGGGGCATTTCCTGTCATCAAAGAGAACTTGTTTTATTTATTCAGTATTGTCAATTGGTACGTACCCCGGTGAACACCGGATCACTGACACCCCAGCCCTCCGAGGCCTCCCGGTTTATGTTCACTCACATCGTCCATCTAAGTGTGCTACGTAGGCTCCTAAGTTAACTTGACCGAAATCTATCCGATGCGACAATGTTACTTTACTCACATAACATACATAAACAAGAAAATCGATATTATTCTTCTTTAACGATAGTGCAACGGTTTTGTATATTATAAACACAATATTGTTGTTACCTGTTACCATTGTTCTGTGCTTTATTCATCGCTGTTAAGAGGATGTGGTGAAGGAGGTTTTCATATGTATATGACAGTCATAACTTAATAGTTGAGACATTTCATTGAATGGAAAGAGACAGGTATCCAGACGTAAACACAATAAGCCGGACATAACTTTGGGTAACATCTCTTTAAAGATGGCGCCTTTTTTATTTACCAGGATATCGTGTTAATGGATCATAGCCATTTCTGAAAGGGATTTGCAAATAAAGTCATGAAAGTGAAACGCTATAGTATCGCCAATGTAAACTGTTTATAAAGGTTTATTCATTGAGGCGGTGATGGTCCCACAAAACAGATGACAGCCACGAAATAACTTCTTTATTTTTTGAAATGTCAAAAAAAAAAAAAACAGTGCTGACAGTGGTATGATTTACAGAAGTTGGATAGAATATGAAAGTCGGAAAATTCTGCGCCGCATCAGAATTTACCATATCCATTTATGCAAGAACCTACAATAGGTCCTCTCAGTATAACGTCATTTAATCTTGCACTTCATTGTACATACATATGACGTAAGCCGTTGAGGAAACTAACGAACATGTTTCACCGAAAGTGAGTACGGAACTTGGTTGCAATATAGGCAGTCTTGTAACTTTAAATACCAAATGATTTGTTTGATTGATTGTTTATTCGGAGTTTTCACTCATTTGACAGCGTGTCGTCCCAGTTGAATGAAACCACCCAAATGTCACTGACATCACTGAATATATCATTATACATTTGACGTTAGCTGTTGAGGAAACCAACCAACAGATTTCACTGAAAGTGGATACGGAACGTGGTTGCCATATAGGAAGTCTTGTAACTTTTTACCCATGATTTGTTTGTTTTATTGTATATTCGAAGTTTTCACTCATGGACAGCGTGTCAGGCCAGTTGAATAAAACCACTCAAATGTTACAATTATAAACTATATGTTACTCCTCACACCTGAGAGCACCAGAGCAACTAGAAACTCTCCTCAACTTCCGCTCTTTACAGAATAACACGATTATGCATACCTAATAGCCATAGAAATAAAACCGTCTTACAGCCTTTTCTTACCCCGACTACACAATCAACAAAGCGAATTCTGTCTTATACCCTTTTTTAAAAACAAACAACCCTTTTCCATTCATATGTTTGATTTATGTATAGAGAAATGCTTGATGTTAATTGTATTTATAGGTGATATATTTATTTCCTTTCATTACAGCTATATGTTGTTAAAAGGTGAATTGGAGAACCTAAATATTTTTGTCCTGAAACTATTATATTTAAGGGTTTCTTTGAGGGCCGAACATAATTTTCAGGTAATGGACTAAACGGAGCGAGAAGCCATGAGCCGGATCGACGTTAGATGCGAAAACGTATCTTATAAACTATACAGTATATAGAGTTACGACGTACAGCCCTATGAAAACGTCAGAAATAAGGCCTGCCTGTGGATAACATATAACGTTGAATCCGTATGACCTAATTACCGCGGAAGACATTTTTAAGCGAGTGTGGTACTGCTGAGAAATTATTGATTTTGATATGAAAATAGACGTCGATGGGCTGTTTTATGGGTCGGTCTAACCCAAAAGTGTCTAAGGAAGAAAACGAGATGGTTTATGTTAGGGTAAGGCCATGGATTTGTTTTATATATTGGAAGATAAAATGCCGAATAATGGTACCGTTCTGTTATTTCAAAAGGTTTGGAAGCTTCAAGTATAGCATAGCTAGATTGACCTTTCCTCTTTATTTTGGACCAATCACCTTACTCTATCTGCATGATTTGGGGGAGGTATACGGTTAACCCACGTTTCCTAGCTACAAAATCCAGTCGTGACAAACCCGATTTTAGTCTCTCAGGAGAGTGGATTTCGAGACTTAGTAATTTCCACGGGCTTAAATTTCATCACAAAAACTACTCCAATAAGAAATAGTTTTAACGCAATTGTTCTTAAAATATTCCCACTTGTTACAAAATGTATGTTTGCCAGAGTTATCCAGTTAGATTCACATATCAGACAAGGCAGTATTGGAAATAAGACCGCCTATACATGAAGAAAACACACTTCTTTGTAAAGCCGAGAACTAAGCCCTATATTTCAGTTTTTACTCTATTCGCTGGAATCATTTTATCTGAGAAAATTGATTTCGTGTTTTGTGAAGAATAATGAGACAACCGGAATGGCATCAATATCGAGTTTGTGTCATTTTTTCTAACATATACACAATGTGTCTGACCTACACTGACTCTGTATCCTTCTCGAAACCGTTAAACGATTGATTTTGAATGACTTGTTTTAGGGTTTGTCTGATGAACGTTTTTATTTTGATATTCACAAGAGGAGGAAATTGGCAACCTCGTCACTAACTCCAAACGAGGACGCCTTCTTAAAGTTACTTCCATCACAGATAAGAACATTATAGCAATACACAAAAAAAAATGAAATTAGTTGGACATGAGAGGAAGCACTAAAAACAAGTACAAATTTTGGAAGGAAATATAAAAACTATATATATAGTAGTATGGTGGCATTAATTAGATGCACGTGTGCAGCGTATTAAAATTAATAATAAAATTACATCAGTTTATTTTTGGATCGTGCAATAAAGCTGATTTTCGTTTGTTTCTAATGTTAGGAAAAACGCAACATTTAAATAAGATAAGATATTAAATGGATCAAGTGCCTATCACGGAGAAGTCTTTGGCCCGAGGAGGAGGAAAATAAAATAAAATGAAGACCTGTCTTCGTTTTGTAGTTTAAAATCTAATCGATGTAACTCAAAGCATCTTTTGCCGTTTGATTCGCGTAACAAATCGTATTGTATTGACTGGGACATTGTCTTTTGATGGCTTAGCACAAAGACACTGTAAAATAGTATCGACTCTTGCAAGTCCCAGGGAACAGTCGACTCTCACAAATCGCGGGTGTAAGCCAAAAAAACAAAACTGATCGGGTCCAGAGCCCGACCACATACACATACTTTGCTCCTCGGATAATCTTGGCTCAAGCTGGGATTATATTCCATTATATATCCCAGGCTCAAGGGAACAGTTATGCCCCCTTTATAAAAAAGAGAAAAAAAAAACCACACACACACCCTCATACGCCAAAAGGTTGCTTGATTGGGGCTTTACGCCCGACTTAAGGTTGTTTGACTTATATGGCTTTGTGCCAGCACATACGATGATGGAAACCCCCCTCGACGCCAGATCGGCATCATGGTGCACTTCTGCTCTAAGAGCACCAGGGCAACAGGAAGTATACGCTCCCAACTGCCCGCAAAACATGGAACATCCAATAATTTTACCGCTGTCCATATATGGATATAAATAAATAAATAGGATCCAATACATAGTATTGTTTAATGAAGAGCCCTGATTAGAAAGGTTACAAGGCTGTTCGTTAGCTAAATCGCTCAGAAGCTAACGGATTACAAAGCCACTTGTTTATTGTGATTCGTAGCTTAACATATGATAATGTCGGTCAGTGTTGAGTTGGCATATGTTGTTAATTGTGCCATGTGGATTGTGTTAAATCTGTAATGCAATGGGACGAATGAGTCAGCTCTGTGGTTACAACCGTTTTAATTCATTTAAATAAGTGGATGACAACTCAACTGCGAGTGACACTTGGATGATGCCAAATATTCCTAAACACGCCAACAATGTGTTCGTTTTACTTGGATAACATGCATGTTATAAAATAGGAGGTTATTATAACTTCAATAAAACCTTTTTGATCCTCTCCATGCACGAGGTTCTAAATATCCAACTTTCAAAGGGAATAACTACATCATGGTACGACGATAAGGCCTATTATCTTTCAGAATAAAAATTTAACTGAACTGATTGGCGAGTTTGTTGCTTTAATTTTTGTTGGGTTGGTTTAAGAGATCCCTGATTATTTTTAACATAGAAGTTACTATAATGTGCATGACATTCAGAGATAGAGAAATATCGGGACTGCCCGACGCACAGAGAGAATTAAATCCTTCTCTCTTTCATCGGGAATTTTACAAGGTACACACCATGCCACTCACCCTCCAAAAACGTCGCCTCATAGGTGCATTATCAGCTGGTTGGATATACCATGGTTTATTAGGTAGTTGTACACAATATTGTTAAAGTTATCACACGGAATTTGATAAAAGGTTTACCATTGCCAAATCATTCCATTGCGTACATGCTGCACATGCATGGGGGATATTGATTTGGGGTTTTACAACCTTGGCAATAGTCTTTGGCTTCAGTCCAGACGTTTCTGTAATGATTTATAGGTGCCAGTCTCTTATAGGAGCACACAACACGGAAGCAATTTTCTCAGCCTAGCAATATGACCAAGAACTTGACAGAAAACTGAGATATGGCTATAGAATGGAAAGAATAATAGGTTATGGATAACTGACTTTAGCTTAGAGTAATGATCTGACTATAGTTTCAACTGATATCATATAAATTCAAACTTTTAAATGCTAAAGAAAAACTCCACATGCTTCGAGGTATACATACGTCTGGCCATGGAACTAAGTAACAAGATGACATTCCATGGATGATTTAAGTCACCCATTTCCTTGATTCATAACATCAGAACAAGGACACAATAAATCTAACATTATGTAGGCTACCAGAAATTAGACAGCGGAATCCTTTTCATTTAGATTGTTTTACGATCGGATATTTGAACATTTTCTTGTTATATTATAGACGGAACGTCATCTTGTGATATTCGGTAGTAAGATTAATTTGTCAGTATCGATATGAAATTGTTTTCTTGTTGACCTCAGTACGGGGTTTTCTGTTCGTAATCTATACAAATTGTTCTGTTAGTACCGGTATGAATTGCTTCGTCATAATCGGTATGCTATTCAGTCATCTAGCTAATGACAATTTGTTTGGAGTGTATATCAATGATAGCTTTACATAACACTGCAGTTATATTCATTTTGCAAAATACAAACACACTTGATGGTTTTGCAAGTGTCGATTAATGTTGCTGTTCAAGTGAAAATACCCTTAATCGACCAATCAATCAACCAATCAATCAATTAATTAATCAATCCAGCTTGTTTCTATTCCCTTGTCGTTGACGTAACGTTTTATTTTCATATTAGATAATATGTTCTTGTCATTCTCGCTATGAAGCCTTTTGTATAAAATCTGCTATCAAAAAGGTATAGATATTTCGTCTCATTATCGGTTTAAATTTGTCATCATCATCATCAGTATAAATTTGTATAAAATCTGCTATCAAATAGGTGTAAATATTTTCATCATCATCGGTTTATATTTTTCCTGTCATCACTGGTATAAACTTTACCTGCTATTATCGGTGTAAATATTTTCAGGTATGAAGTTTTCTTTTTATCATCCGTGTGCATTTTTCCTGCCATAATTGGTACGATATTTTCTTGTCATTATTGGCGTTATGTTTCCTTGTCACGTTCAACATGCAACTTTTATGTCATTGTGACTTTAAAACACGTTTCTCATTATCGATAAACAATTCTAAATAGCGGAGTAAGCCAAAATTCGAATAAACAACTATAGTAGCATACATTTAGTTCCTTTTACCAAAAAATCGCATCTAACACAAAAGGCAATGAGGGTTAAACAGTTTTACAAGGCGGAATAATTGTATGGCAGTAATTCCAGTAGGTGTAGTTTCTGTATTTAAATACAAATGAGCTGGATAATTGTGTTGAAGATCAGTGTAGACTTACAATGAGAGATTAATGATGTTCAAATTATACAGTTAGCAGAAGGCGTGGATGGAAAACACATACGATATATAGAAACATTTTCTGTAGCAGGCGTGCTGGAATAGAAGATAACTGATGGGATGGAGCGATTTTTATTTATCAGTTTTGGTTGAGCTAGAAGATATGACAGACTACAAATTAACTTGTAAGTCGTGTAAGTATAGATAGTAACGTCCCAAAGAAATGGTTCGTCCGAAGTTCATATCGGCACAGGGAGATGCAAGTGCTGGTTTGGTTGAGAATTTAACAAAGTTTTGGAGAGGTGGAACGATTGGTCGCTAAAGTCTAAAAAAAAGACTCAGAAATGGAAATGAAAAATATTGCGTTTATAATTGTTCCACTCAATCCATGATTGAAAATTTCCTATTAATTGAGTGACTTTGTTTGTCAGTGGGACAGCTGACTTGGGTAAGTGATATGTAGCTCACGGAATTAGGAAGCGCTGTTCATTACCCCTACAGTTGAGTTTTCAACTTATTACCGAAAACATAACACACGTTAATATACTAAATGTAACAATAAAGCCGAATCCAGCCATTTGATGCCATACAGGACATACTGTTCAGAAGAGGTTAATGTTTACTATACAGAAAATCAATGCTTACATAGGGGGCATGCATTGTCTGGATTCATTACACACACAGTTGTCATATCGGTTTTGATATTTGACAGCGGCTCTCTTATAACCATGTTGTAACTATAACCGTTCAATAACTCCTCATTTGACATTTAATCTTCAATCACTCATCACCATGGGTTTACTGGTCTATATTAGTGTAAGTGTAATATCGAACTACATTTTCTAATATTGGATTGGATTTCAATGAAAAATGTCGCGCCTTTTCAATCTGACCAAATGAACTAGATTTCAGTATTTTTTATTTTCTTTGGTTCTTCTTTTTACGTATGTAACTAAAATAGAAAAAAAAAACTATATTTTTTCTCGATTAACATTTCCTGGAACTTTCATAGTTTTAACCACCGTAGGTTCCGCTTATACCTGATTGGCAAAGGTTGACATGTAACTGGCAAAATCTCAGGGCCAGCTTAACTCTCCTAGACGAGAGTAGATAGTTAAATGAGTAGGTAAACCCCGACAAAGCTGTACCAAAGCGATTTAGGTTTAAGGAAGCTGGATCGGTGCTAACAGGGTGTGCCTTGATATAAAACAGCGACATGAGTCTCACCAGATCCACCCCATTGCCGTTGTGGAGTGTGGCAAGTTATTGTTTACTTCTCTGGTTTCTTCGATTGTATTTATGTAGTCTCTTCTTTTACCGCGAAATATACAGTACATCAGAGTTTATCCATGCACCACATGAAGCACAGAGAAAGTCCTCGGTTGATATAGAATACTCTACTCTCTTTACAACTTACAGCTTAGTTTCGATAAAGCGAGTCATCAACTGTTCATGCTACTAATTAAAGGGTATTGTAGCTCAACAACAAGCGATTACATCATTTTTGTTTTATTATTTCTTAGACAATAAAGTTTTAGTTAGTGAAATTTAATTCTTTTGAACAATTCCTGACTTTTTCCCGCGAATAAAACCTGATGTTTTCCAAAGTGTCCTCTTTACCGCAAGTGTCCATTTGTTATAAACTGTTCTTATCAGTGATCTGCTTCGAAAAGCATTGTTTGATATATTGTAATATTTATCGTTCTTTAGATGCCAATGTTATATTTGCTGCATAAAAAATAAAACAACCATAAATTAATGTTGTTCAAATTCACTTGTTTATTTTAATGCGTAACTGGATAACGATAAGTAGGTCACGTGGTTGAGGTTGTGGATGCACGTTGTAGATTGTGATGAATGAAAAGTCATGTGGAATGAGTGAAATATACAAACCACAGGGATGACTCAGCGATTAAACCACAGGCATGACTCAGCGTTTAAACTTGTCAATACTTCGACGAAATTACATTTTATACAAAGAATCCCCAGTCAAAAGTGACGCCGGAAAATTATAATTTAGTCCCCGATCAAAACTTACACCAATCTGATTCCAAAATATGCTCTGTTAATCCATCTATCTGGTTTATAGTCCACACATTAATGTGGGCAAACAGAAGGCACATGTTACTTCAAAACACTTTTCAAATCGTCCTCATATATCAGGTTAGACATATTTACCATTATCGGGAATAATCCCAAAGCTATTACTAAGTCATCAGAAGTAATATTATTCCCTATAATAACCTGCACCTTTGCGTGGTGACTCTCACAAGTGACTCGATAGGCATTAAACCCAGCTGACATTCTTTCCGTTCCATTCTTATTTGTAAATCATCTGACATTAAATCACGGGTTGCACGACTGGGATAGTATACAAGTTGTGTATTATAGGCCTACTAGTGGCCATATACATCAGATTCTGAACAACGAAGAGACTTGGGAACTCAAAGGACTTAATCATATGTTAAAGAATCAAATGTACAGCCCTTAAAGTTTGAAAAAGTTACGATATATTGTTTTATCTCTAGTTTTAAATTTAAGTCCAGTTTTAAATGAAAAGAAGATAGAACAAGCGTAGGCATCATTATTAGTTAAAGATTATTCTTTATGTGAAGTTGGACTTTAAATTTTTGGGTGTAGTTGACGGAGATATTGGACTTCATCGATTACTTTCCCTGACTCTTAACTATACTATTTGAATTGAGGGTAATGCTTTACTTACTTGACATAAGCATACCTGACAACTAATGAACATATTAAATTATACCCGATCAGAGCAATTTAGAGTTTTAAAAATACATAAATGATTTTCATATACCCTGTCATCAAACCCATCAGTCCCATTAATTACTCTCTTACTACACTGTCTACAAGATTTTATGCCTTTCTGGATATGAATATATAGATCTGTTGTTTTTTTAAAGTTATTTATTTGTCATTGAAAGTATAGATGACAGGTGCGTGTGCATTCTTATACACCGTGAAAACTAATATATCGATCTGTATATTAATTCGACAACTTTCGTGCAAAGAGAGACTTTCAAACCGTCATATTGTTGCCAGAAATTGTGAACACAGTTGATAATTGTATCACATAAAATACAAGATTAGTTTTTGCCAATGTCAAATCTTGTTACGTAATAAAGTCAAGATAGTACAGTTAACGGACGTGTGGTTATACAAGCTCTACAATATGGTATCTGGCTTCAGTGCCAAAACATAACCCATATTTGTCATGGTTTATCTGAGGCAGTCTGCGATATGAGCACAAAACACGGAAGCAATTTTCTCAGATCAGAAATATGATCGATGCCTTCAGGGAAAATTGGAGTAGTTATAAAATAGGAAGAACTTACTTCATAAACTAAGCACACAGTAATCTGTTTTGATTTATGACACTCTGTAGTCACTGTTTATGATTGCTATCGTATTAAACTCACGCTTTCGAATACAGAAAAAAAGATAAATCTATAATCAATGGCAACTGGATCTTGTCTCAAGCAATTCTAAAGAAATAGCGTATCATGTTTGCCTAGTTACATCTTTCTGGGTTGCAGTATTGATATCGAATATGACTCATACTCAAGAACTCTGTCAAACAAAACTTTGTATTTACCACTATTACACTAGAAGCTGGAAGAATTTGATAGGTAACAATTATTGCATGTTGGAATAGATTTCGTGTTAAAATATAACCTTTCACAATAGTGATTACTTTACGTAAACATTAAATTCAAAATGTCTGTTTTCGTGGTGTTTATCTAAAACACGAGATAATTCATCGGTTTTAAGTAATCGACATCCCTGTGCCAGTATGATAAATATATAAAATTGTATAAGCAATGTAAACACTCTTCCAACTGTAGCCTATATTAGGATGACAATGAAGGTTAACACAACTCCTACATGTATATGACAACAAACAAGGGAAAACTATACCCATTAAAATTGACATATGAATGGTTTTTCATTACTGGTATACAAGTAAAATAACATTAATATTCGCAAAACATATCTGTTCAAGAATATGTTGTGTGTACCGTACGTCCCGGCTTAATGGGCAATTGAAGGGTTTGTGAAATGCAATACTAGATGGAACAACTGTTACCATTTTTCTTTTTCGAATAGTTGTTGTGTTCAAATAGTTATTTGAAAAAAAAAGACGAAAAAAAAAACCCCCAACAAAGTCGTGTTAAGAAATCCCAAAAGACGAAAAGAAAAATGTTTGGTTTTATGTAACGAGAATATCATGTTACCCCGGTGTATCTTAGAGTCAATGTCTCCGCGTAGGAATTAAAATCGATTATATTTTTTAGAATGCCGCGGGAGTTGAAGGGGCACGCTCAATTTTATTCACCCAGATATCAGTTGTTTTTTATAGATTTATATTTCATTTGTCAACATTGCGGAGAATTGGCAAATGTGAATACCAGTAGTTATTGCAGTCTTAAAAACAAGAGACTATAGTGCTGTGGCAAGTAGGAGCCGATGTGAACATGGATAAGTGATATTAAACTTTTAAAATACAAAATATTAATTTTATAAACAAAATGTTATATTTACAAAAGTCATGCCCGATATGTTTATACATACGTAACAATAGATCGTCGGGAAACCAAAATCCTCGCCACTATAAGGTCTACTGTGCAGCAAGGTTTGTCCAAGTAACAAGATAGTGCTGGATTCTCTTTATTTACATATTAAGGATGGAACAAATGGTCAGTGTATAAATATAAGTATAAGTTCTAAAATCACATTAAGAACCACATAATCTATATGTTTGGAAATATAAAGGGTATAGCATCTACTGTTCATAGGCCTTTGTAGTTTTTGAAATGTTACAATTAAAGAGGCGTGGCCGACCCTAATAAGATATTCTTGTGATAATTGCATGATCAGGTGGTTAGAAGCTTTTCGTTTATTCTATCTTCAGCCTTGTTTGGTAAGTAGAGGTTGGGAATTGACTAAAATTAAAATTAAATTTTCTTCAGAAAATTGTTATAAATCTGTTAATTAATAGCATCCACCCCGACCTGATAATTTGATAACGGCGCAATTCCACTATTATTCTCTCCCAAAACTGGTATCTAGTTAAACTTTACGATCTTTGGTAACCATTGATTGTCACAGACATTGTATTCAGCAGTGATTTTCACCGCCAACGTTTTGAACTGAGTAAGTACTAGTCAAATAGCAGCTTGGATTTGTCGTTACTATGGTTATGAATAGAGATCCACCACGGGACTTCTGGTCAAGAACGTTATGGCGCGGATTTCTCCCAAAGTTGCACTCGGCGTTGAAAAGTTAGAAGGTACATGATGGTTACACAATGTATCCATGCCTCAATATAGAACAAAATGGTTCACACCAATTGCTATCCGATCAATGTTACAAATAAAACCTGTGCTTAAAATAAAACATCTAACTGATAAATAACTGAGTACGGCAAAAATGTATACAAAGTACAATAGCACATATTCCTGCTGGCACAAATTATAGCCTTGTCAAACTCAATGTTTTAAAGGCGGAGGAAAGAGGGGGGGGGGGATATTGTATAGCAAAAATCCCTGGGGG
>JAQQZZ010003043.1:0-11931 GCA_030265115.1 Mopalia vespertina
AGATTAACAGAAACCTTTTGAATTTTTTTTTTTTTGCGAAAGTATTGATTTTAAAGCTATATTTGTCTGTAAACAGATAATCTCAAATGTTAAACTAGAAACAAGTTACATGTACCCTCCCTTGCCTTAAAGTGGCAACATCAATTTTCGTCATTTTCCAAAAGTACTTCATCTTGCTGTGATAGAGTCACTGTCATAACTTGATAGTCCTGTATTACAGCCAATTTACAGGCCTGTGCTGTTGGGGAGAACAGACTGAACTGGGTCTTCCAATGGTTATACAAACTTACTTTAGGAGGACCAATTTATAAGTTTCCCAAATTCTTTGCAGTGTTCATCTAAATTTGCATTTTACTTCTTATTTTGATCAATGGTGTAAATCCGATAATCAATAATTATCTTTATTTTTCATAAATGCACATTTATGTATTTAAAAAATCAGCAAAGCAGAGACAAATGCAAATGTTAGTTTATCTCACAGGCCTGCGTATTACAATGTCAGTGCATGGAACATAATGATTCTGAAGGCAGGTGTTTTTTTAATTAAGGTTTATGCCATACTTAAGATTCATTCACTCATATGGATGAAGGAATTGATTTACTACATCCAGCTATAAACAGTGACAAAAAAGTTTGGCCATCGTGGGATCCAAATTTAAGTACAAATGTAGGGCATGTAGAACTGGCCAAATTGAGATTGTCTTAAAATGCTTCCCAGAATTCAACATTGTGTTGTATGGCTTGGAGGCTAAGTTAAATAGAAAGTGACCCTGCATGATGACAGCGCTTCAACAAGAACATCAAGAGAAATCAATATTCAGACATTTCTACAAAAGCTATTCTACCTTTTGATAAATTTATTATTTTTTTATTCCTTGGAATTTTGCATATAATATATATTTTGTTCATGTACATACGTTTCCAAATACACAAACCTCTTAGTGCAGTTCATTATGATCAGGACTCAATATAGAAACACTGAGTGACTGTCAAAACAATAATAAATACAGTACTACAAATCACTTCATAGGACTTTTTAGGGGAACAATTAACATATAATTAATAATAAACTGCATGTAAAAGTAAAAGTCAACAAAAATCACAATTCTAACAGCACTTACTAGTTCTTTTTGATTTTATTATTGATTTCTTTAAACCTTTATTCATATAAAGCAGAAGTAGCCTGCATGCTGCATGTAAATCTATTGACAATACTTTGAAAACAATTGATCACAATAGAGCATTAAATAGTTTCACAGTTGGACAGAGTTTATAGTGAAGTCATTAAACTCACATCAGGTGAATATTCATGCACAGGGGTATTTATTCACAGGTGTTCTACAAACATAATCCAATCGTTAACAGTGATAATAATCCCTTTATTCAAACTGTGTATTTCACACTTACTATAAGAATCAAAGTTAACTGAAAGCATTCAATGGTAGGCTCTTACTACACACTGTGATTATGTTTGTTTTGTGTGACATCAAAGGGAGGCAACCAGCAGGTGATTACACCTCCGTTAATGAGGTCCTCATTCAGTAAGCTTTATATATACATAAAATCTTTCAAAAACACAATGTTTTAATAATAAACCGACTTTTAGTGAAAGCTTAAACCAGCCAAACATTTTCCTCTCACTGTAAGTAAAAAAAATTCAGCATTTACTGAGAATTAAATCAAAATAACATATTTTTTTTCAATAGCCTTTCTCACCAGTTCACCCCAGCTACAGCCTACACTGCCCTACAGGTACGTTCTAAAAAATAAATTCTTCATCCTGTGTCGAGACATTGACTCTAAGAAACACCCAGGCCATCTTGCTTTGCACTTCTTTTATTTGCTGATCTGTGACAAACGTTGCCCCAAATATTAGCGGAAATTAATGCGCGATGCCAGTAGCGTACAAGATTTGTCTTTAAGTCTCCTTCCCTATATATATAAACCCTTGTGAGAATATTATACGACTGTCTCTAACAGGTACATATAGTGTACAGCGACATTATAGATCCAGAAAAAAAATGTATTCGAGTTGGAGCTACATGTACATGTAAATAGGAGTGACTGATTGATTGGTGTTTTTACTTTTATGCTGTTTTTAAGGGTTTTTTACTTATATGTGATCATTTGACATTAAAGAGAACATGTTGGCTGACTGTTTGTAGATGACAAGTAATGTTAAAAAATGCGTGAAAAGCCAATGTGCACCTAAACTAAAAAATTGACCCTTGCACACTCAAAACAAACTAGGAATCCACTCCACTGGACTTGTATCTATATCAGGTACATGTACATGTATGGCAACACAGATATTGTTGACATGTTCAAACTGACCTTATCATACAGGTAGTTGACTTCCTGATAACAAGTTCTTTGAAGTTTACCGGTGTATCTTTAAAGTGCTAAAACTTGATTTATGGGTAATCTTAAGGATACTATGTTCTACACTGCCAGAGAGTGACTTTGTTCATAGTGGGTTTTTGTGTGTATGTATCCAGAGACTCCCCACCTGAATTTAATCTCATGAAGTCTACAAGAATTCTAAAACAAAACCTACATCCACTGAGTCATGTGAAAGAAAAGAGATTGCTGCAAAATAGAAATGTATAATATATCTATATTATTTTAAAAATGTAATATGCCCTGAATGGAATCTGTGTACATGTACATGTACATGTATTGACGGTCTCAGCCATCCAACAGGTATTTGGGAGGCAAGGGTAGAAAGGTTTCAAATATTTTATCAGACATTTCTCCAATTTTGTCCTGTGCAGGCCTTTTAACACAATGTTAAACTCTTCTTCAGTTCTGTGTTGCTGGGGAGACAGCCAGAACAGGGTCTCCCCATGGTTATGCAAATTTAATTTATGAGGACCGATTTATAAGTTTCCCAAATTGTTTGCAGTCTTCATCTAAATTTGCATTTTGCCACTGATTTTGACACATTTTGTCATCCGATTATCAATGAAGATTGTATTTAAAAGCAGTTTTGCTTTATTGTTCATAAAGGCACATTTATGTATTTAACAAATCAGCAAATCAGGGGAAAATGCTAATGTTAGGTTATCTCACAGAATTTTAGAGGACCGATTTTAAGGTTAACCGTTAAGCCGAGAAAGATTACAGCACAGGCCTGTTCTTGTCACAGAAGACGTACCTGTTATTAAAGGGTCACTATGGTAACAGGAACATCTCGACAGACACAGTACAAGTATATACATGTAAGTCTTTGGATTTCTTAATCTTGAGCCTGTGGTTGACGTGTGGTATGACACAGTCAATTAAACTACATTAGTAATTTAGTATAATGTCTTGAAGCAGTTATTAATTTAAATTAATTCTGAAACACACTTGAACCTTAAAGTTATGTAAATTTATGATGATGCTATCCAACAGACCAGCTCAAACCATTACAGACATCTTGATCAGATCATCAGCATAGATAATAACGTCAGCCAGATCAACATATCTATAGCATTATCAGTATAAATAATCACAGTATTCATTAAGGATCAGATTTATGATAACACATTAAAATAAATTATCAAATGAGTTTATGAAGACTAAGTTAAACACCTGTATGACTGCCGTACGTGTCAGTGAACATAACATGTTGATACACCTGTATCACTTGTATAACGTCAGTCCTTATTTGAATTAAATAGAAATCATTCTAAGACTATAAGCACTTCAGGTGTGCTAATCTAAAAGTAAAATTTATCTTAATTCCCCTATTGTCATGACAGAAATTAAAATGCTCGTTGTAATTTTTATGTTATGTATCACAGTATCAGCAACATAAATTATAATAAGAAAATTAAATAATTGCTGTTATAGTCCAAAAAATATAATTAATAATAACAATGAGAGGATCAGAATTACCATCAGTCAGAAGCTTCTGAACTCAACATACAATGTATAAACATGTATTTTAAGGATATTAACAGATTTATAAATGAAGTGAAATGATAAGCACGTCACTGGTGTACTGTAAACTAAGGCTTATTCAACACAATGTGAAAACAATTAATAAACTGTGAATAGAATTATACCTTTGGCAGATGAGAATTTAGCTGAATTATTATACGATTTAACAAATCACCAATTTGTCTGTGACTCTGTGTGTTCTGCAAGGTGTCACCAAATACATAGGCTTTTTATACCCTACAAGCTAAGCCCCAACTAATGTTGAAAGGAAAAGTAATGGAGAAATATTATTATAGAATTTTTATACATTGTACTGGCCCAACTATATTTTTTCCTCCAAACCTCTTATTTGTTTCTGCTAACACTTGTCCACAGGATAAATTAATTTTACCTCAAGCTGAAGCTATTGTCTGCACCACTATTGTTCTCCTAGCCTGCGCAGCCCTGTCAATGGTCAGCTGTCAGTCAGCAAGACATCAGCAGGGTCCCTAACAGACGGAGTGGCTGCTGCAGCCTCAGTCTGTGTGTACACATTCAACTGTCAAAGATTCAAATCCATCCCTGATCCATACATTGTACATTAGACAAGGCAAATATTGTCTGCGCTTAAGGCTAAACTCACATCTGTCTGACATGAACAACCCATCCATGAACTGATTCGCATCTCTAAATCTCTAATCAGGGATGACAAACTTTACAACTTAAATCCACATCTACATCGTACAATGTAGATCAAATCTGGTGTTTCAAGCTTTAATTCAATTGCGACAAATTTTAATTTTATATGCTTTTACTGGTCTGAGATTTATAAATCTTCTACCATGCACACAGCTGATACTATGAGAAATCACTTGTCAGACAGACCAAATAGTCTAACATTTAATATTTTCAGACTTCAATTGGATTTGTTATCTGCACATGTATGTTATTTGACGATTTGACTGCCGAGATCTGACCAACCAATATTAGATAGGGCTCCGTCTCAAAGCTGTGCCTTAACATTTATGTATTTGTACTACACAAATAAATTATCAGTTACCATAACTTAAATTTCAGCCAGTGTTTGATATTTTTTTATATAAATTTTTAAACTGTTAACGCAAACTGTATGTATAAATACATTGTTTAATAAGTAGATTTACTCAAAGTTATGGGATATTGAGTAGTCATGGTAACTAAGATAAACTTACTCTGAGATAGCTTTGTGGGACAATACCCTGGGCTTGTCTAAAAGTGTTTTTATTTTAAACCATTAGCTATTCAATGTCACATCACACCGGACTTGTCGTGTGACTACGAAATTAAGGTCAGTTAATCTTTAGAACAAACCAAACCTACTTTTGTCAATGTTATCTTCCTGTGTACATAAAATAAATAAACCTGTACAACGTATTAACTACTTTCCACTAATTACCCTTGTAATATACATGTAACAACAAAATATATTAGTCTGTTATCTATGAGAAACGTTAATTCTAAAATTCTAACGATAACAACTAAACAAATCTATTTAATAAGCTCACAACTTTTGTTTATTGATTTTTCAAATTCATTTGGCCTATAGCATATTATTAACTTTTTTGTACCGAGAAAGCTTTAGCATTGATTTGAGGAGCTTTTTAGATCCAGGTACTGTCATTATATTATAGCGTATGCAATACTGACAGAGCTTTCAGTAGATCGAGACATTTAATATAGGCATACTGATACATGTATGTTGATTACGTCACTAGGCATTCTTAGTCTAAATGAATACATGCCATCATGGTACATTTTTATTGAACTGTCACGTCTATACAGGCACGGACTTTCAAAACTTTTTTGTTTTCAACTGAATTGAGCATCATACAAAGTACATAGAATGAAAGCTCAGCATCAAATCGCAGAGAAATATAACATATAGAGCTCAAGCTGAGTCGGTTTGTAACTAAACCCTTTAAATAGTACGAAGTAACGATAGAAGAGTAATAGTCAGGACGCGTGCGAAG
This sequence comes from Mopalia vespertina, assembly GCA_030265115.1. Lineage (NCBI taxonomy): Eukaryota > Metazoa > Mollusca > Polyplacophora > Chitonida > Mopaliidae > Mopalia > Mopalia vespertina. The sequence continues at coordinate 5,916 of JAQQZZ010003043.1, forward strand.
TGCTATCTCGTTCGCCATCTGCTGAAAGAAATTTCCTTAAACGTGAGTGAACAAAGAGGGACTTCACCCCCCTGTGAATGAGGGCAACTCGAGCCTAACCGTCTCGCCATCACCCAGGCGTGAAGTCCGATCATCGCCCGGTCTCGGCTGAATGAGCTAACCAAACCCAGCATGGACGAAATCGACTGATGGAAACACGACGAAGAAAGTCATTTCTTACCTGTTATATCGGAAATCCAGCTTGAATTTGAATTGAAATGTCTTGACAAGTTAAAAACAGTCCAGATCGCTAGGTTTTCTCGGACGTCAGCAAAGTAAATCCATCGGGAATCTAAACAAACACAGCAGCTTTTGAAAATCGCGATGTAAACAAAACCACACAGTTGAAGCCGCCGCTCTTTGTGTCAGATCAGTGTAGGCAGCGCCCCCTAGCGGGATAACGCGCCAACATCCAGGTGCAAAGCCGATCAGCTTTTCATGGTTGAAGACAAGATTCCGATAGTTGCAGCCCTTCTTATGGCTTTCTAAGAATCTACGATGTCTATCTGAAAGTTTGACAGAAAAATTGAAATGAGATCAATCAAACTTTTAACCCTAACCATAAAGTTAATTGGAATTCTGGACTGGAAGTTTTATATGGGTCTTCGAAATTCCGAAAACGTACTGAAACCGCCATAATTTTTTCTCGGTCAAAGTAAAATTATTTCCAAATGCAGTAACTCGCGTCCGAAAGACGTATCAAAATAAACTTGATAGGCCTCAAGCATTGTGAAATGAGTCACTCCTTTGGCTCTCATAATATTTTGCAGGTGTTGCATTGTTATTCTGTCACAGCCTTACTATATTAACTGTGTACCGGTATTGATTGATTGATTGATTGATTGATTGATTGATTGACTTATTGATTGATTGACTGGCTGACTGACTGGTTGATTGATTGATTGATTGATTGATTGATTGATTGATTGGTTGGTTGATTGATTGATTGATTGATTGATTGATTTGTCCGTCCGTCCGCACCCGCTTACTCGTACGTTTGTTTCGCTCCGGTTTAGTATATACATGTAGTCAGTTATAACTATATAGGCCTATTCAGTTTATTTTGGCGAAAAAAGGATGACAGACTTATATATAATTTGTTGACGAATTATCAAATTTAGCAGATTATAATTGCGCCCTTTAATTGGTTCCTAATGTTGGAATCATTATAGCCTATAGTTATAGTTAGACCTTCACGTACTCTAGACATCGTCATATGTTTTGGTTTACTGTTGAACGAAGATAATTCTCTGCAAATATTGACCATTTAAGAAGATTAGAAGCCTTTGAGACCGGTTGACGTATATATACACATAGCCGTATCATACGTAGATGTAGACGTACAGCATTTATAGGCCTATATGTCCAGACGGCCTAAACTAAGGTGGAACAAATTAAGGTTGGTCATTATTCAAACTGACAGACTTTGTCCTAAATTACATCATTCGACTTCCATTGCCTTATTTTATGGCACAAAAAGCTGCTTATCGGATTGTCGTCTATGCTGTTAACCGTAACAAGCGGTGACGACTGTACCCTGTGTAGGCGGGTGCTTATTGTTACGTCGAACAAAGAAGACGGTGTGGAGAATGGGCACTCGGGGCGGTTACATACTGTTTGCCCAAGGGCTCGTCTTTAGGCCTATATATCTGTTCCCCGCTCCCACTATCTTTCTCTACCGCTTTACCATGCAGGGAGAAATGGCCATTCAACAAACTGTATGCGGGTTAATATGGGTCAGTATAAATTAAATGACCTTTGGTGACCGACCGGGCTGCTTGTACACTCTCCTAAATAATGGTTATATTAAAGCCATCATTCTAAGAGTGTATGATGTACACCCAATAGTCTGGGAATTCAAATATAGCACTCGTATCTTTTGAACTAGTATTACTGTAATAACATGGTACGGAGTCTATGTTGCCCTCTAAATAGCCCCCCTCTTAATTGTCTGCATTAACGAACAATTAACCTATTTCATTTCGCATAATATAAAAATTAAGTCAATTGTAGATGCTTTGGAAAGCGTTTACTATATTGTCCGAATGTTTGCATTTCAGAAGGAACACTAGTCATACGGTACAGGGGTCCGAATGTTCGCCTTTTCGAAAGGAACACTAGTCATACGGTTCAGGGGTCCGAATGTTCGCCCTTCAGAAAAAACACTATTCATAAGGTTAGGGGTCCAACTGTTCGCCTTTCGGAAGAAACACTAGTTATAGGGCCTACGGTTCAGGGGTCCGAATGTTCGCCCTTCAGAAAAAACACTAGTTCTACGGTTCAGGCCTTTCGGAAGGTACACTAGTCATGAGGTCCGAATCTTCGCCCTGCGGAAAAAACACTATTCACAAGGTCCAAGTGTCCGAATGTTCGCCTTTCAGAAGGAACACTAGTTATACGGTTCAGGGGTTCGAATGTTCGCCTTTCGGAAGGAACACTAGTCATACGGTTCAGGGGTCCGAATGTTCGCCCTTCGGAAGGTACACTAGTCATAAGGTTCAGAGGTTCAAATGTTCGCCCTTCAGAAGAAACACTATTCATAAGGTTCAGGGGTCCGAATGTTCGCCTTTCAGAAGGAATATTAGTTACACGGTTCAGGGGTCCGAATGTTTTCCCTTCGGAAGGAACACTAGTCATACGGTTCAGGGGTTCGAATGTTCACCTTTCGGAAGGAACACTAGTTATACGGTTCAGGGGTCCGAATGTTCGCCTTTTGGAAGGAACACTAGTCATAAGGTTCAGGGGTTCGAATGTTCGCCTTTCGGAAGGAACACTAGTCATACAGTTCAGTGGTTCGAATGTTCGCCTTTCGAAAGGAACACTAGTCATAAAGTTCGGTGGCTAAAATGTTCGCTTTTCAGAAGAAACACTAGTCATACTGTTCAGGGGATATAATTTTACAAATAAAACAGTCGCATGCACTATATATAATTTTAAAAAAGAGGCATTTACAATTGATTACAACAGTATATATATCGTGTCATGCTTTGAGCATAAATATACTGCCACGTCTACTCCATTGCAGTGACTGGTGGCAAAACCAGTATAGGTCTACACTTGTGCAAGTACGAGTGTCATATAAGGACAGATATAGTTAGGGTCTGTCCATGGCTTCCCTAAGAAATAGTCTCTTACAAGTGGTTTCCTTGTCATTCTACGAAATACAAGTAGTAAAAAGTCTATAAGTCTTTAAATAGGTGAAATTTCCTGTACACCATTTTACACAGAAAAGAGGGTTTCAAGTAACCTCCACCTGACATACAGTTCTTGAGCACACTTCAGCTTTGATTTGACAGATTGAAACACCACATGTGGCTGGTTGTTGTACATTAAAGCATTACACTTGTCAGAAGACAGGAAGACGTCGTCGGGAATTTGTCTGATTGGTAATTCCTCTTGGTCAAGGACTTTAAAAACCCTGACAGAGTTACAGACTCCTAAGAGATAAGTAGCTAACCATTTCGGCACCTCCTTAGTTAACGTTTTCAATGTCTGTTATACACTGGCTCGAAAGAGATTGATACATATATAAATTGTTCTCTCTTCATTTATTCAAAATATATATCATTGAGTTTCTACAAAGCGCAGAAGGACAAATTGCCGCAACAAAAGATAACACTTAAAACATTGAGATAGATGCGCGAAATGTTATATAGTCTTGAATAGGCATGTCTTATAGAACATGCACATGTTCCAAATCGACAACAAGGCATCTGGAACGGTTTAAGAGTCGTTAAGAGGTAGTAACTAACATTGCGCGCGTCAGTTCGCGCGTCCTTGACAGCTGGACAGCGCTCATGTGGTAAATTAGGCAACGAACAAACGATTTACTGCATGGGTTACGTTTGTCGCTGGTATAAACAGCACACATGTACATGGCGATTCATTTTATAAGTTTTTTTCCATTGTCCCATGGGTCACTATACTTATTGCCATGCGTTAGAATTTTGTCACCCTTTCTACACACAGTATATCAAATAATTATTCAATTTCACACTAATGAGTTCTTTTTTTCTTAACGACATGCAGGAAGATAGAGCATCCATAACGTCATATTCATATATGAGTTCATTTGAATTGGCTAAACATTGCGCGATTCTCTTTAACGAGGGATCATCATTATATACTTGTGATAGTTTTGTAATATTGTATCAAAATCGTACCTCTTGTTCGCCGGAAGCCTATGTATACTGTCCTATACACAGCACCATCCACATAAACAAACCGATAGAATTTCATATGGCTTTGAAGTACGCAAATTTAATTTTGGGGTAGGCCTACATCATGTTATGAGATCAAAACAGATGGAAACTTTGAAATATCTATGCATAACAATGGCTATGTTAAGGATGGACAATCCCTTCAAGGGTCAAAATTGTCAATTTTTTTTTATTTCTTTATTAGACCATTCTGTTTTTTTGTCTTGCATTTAGTGAAAAAATTCTTTAAAAATTCCTGTAAGAAGTCATTTAATTTTAAGCTTGAAAATTGTGATTCAGTTCTTTGCAAGTGTACGGCTGGATGGGTTTTGCACGATTTGTAGCACTCTGTTTTCTCGGAAACCCTTTGAGCGTATCAGTGCCAAATTTTACTGGTGTAGCTCAAAGGGTTTTCGAGAAAACAGAGTTGAAAAATTATGTTTTGACAAAAAATGAAGCGCTAGAAATCGTGCAAAGCCATCCAGCTGTATACTTTGCAAGTGTATACAGCTGGATGGCTTTGCACGATTTTTTTTTGCCAAGTTCTTTCTTCTAAAACTAATTATGAAAATTGGACTTTCTGCATCAAAAGATGTATAATTTAAAAAGTAAGCCAAACTTAAAAAAAAAACTAATAAGCTTGCCGAATTGCACGTGTGTAGCTCAAAGGGTTTTCGAGAAAACAGAGTTGAAAACTTAAATTTTGACCAAAAATAAAGTTCTAGAAATTGAGCAAAACCCATCCAGCTGTACACTTGCAAAGAACAGAATCACAATTTTCAAACTTAAAATTAAATGACTTTTAACTGGAATTTTTATGAACAATTTCCATTAAATGCAAGACAAAAAAGTGAATGTTCCAATAAAGAAATTAAAAAAAATTGACAATTTTGACCCTCGAAGGGGTTGACTATCCTTAAGCGCCATGCAGTAACCAGCCACTAACACCAAGGCGTTGTGATCTCCAGTTATGGCGTATCTTACATTTACAAAGACAAAAAGAAACAATGTGGACAAAAGAATATATAGCTTATATATATCTTATAGATAAATTCGATTTTGAAAAGTTTCAAAGTTTTTTGAAGGAATTGTGTTAATCTCGAACCAATTTAACTATTATAGTTAATTATATATAAATTCGATAACCGCATTAATTACTCAATTTACCACTTTATATAAGTAGTCATAATTAATATAATTAGACATTCTATTTTATGTAACCGACTAAATAAATAAATTAAATTTAACAAGTAATTAGATTAATAAATCGATTGATAAATAAATCAATCAATCGCATGATCTGAATGCAATTTTAGACAATTCATAAAGATGCCAGTTTTTCGTCTTTTCACATCGAAGCGTCGAAGCGATCATATTTTAAACATGCACTAGAACATGTATTTCCTTCCTAAACAAACGAAGAATTACATACAAGTTTGATGATGTAGTTTAACTAACAATTTGGCAGTAAAACACTCCTGAACGTTAACGTTTAACTCAAAGGGGGAAGTATTTGGACGAAAGTTCTCATGAGACTTAAAGGAGAAGCGACACTGTTTTGGAATCATCAAGTGTTGCATTATTTAATTGTTGGTTCGTATTATCCCGTAAATTGTTCTTGAAGCTATCTTGTATAGATAAATCGGGTAGAGTGTTTTTTTCGACACTTAAAGAAATGTCACAATTGAAACGTATTTAAAGCGAAAGAACAAATACACAGAAATGGGAATAGATTCAAAACACCTTTAAGTAAGGCGAAAATTAATATTAAGTCTGTT
>JAQQZZ010003054.1:0-11930 GCA_030265115.1 Mopalia vespertina
CAGATGTAAATAGATGAACTGTGAATGCTAATACTACAGAAAACACGATTTGTACTGATATTACACTACCAAATGGAATCGGAATATTCAATGGTTAGTAGTAGTTATTGGATTCATTGTTTGTGAACCGGACTCTTTTTGTCACGTACACACAGGGTCTTTGTGTATGTTTGATTGGAATTTAAAACGGTACTTAATTTTGTTTAATTCATATGACAGCGCGTCATCTCTGGGTGACGGAACCCGATCGTCAGGCAAAGTCAAGACCGGATATACGTGTATACAGCACAACCACAAACAGATCGGGTCTGAGAGCAACGGGGCAACATGAAGCTCCCTCCTAACCGCCTGACAGAGTTTTTGGGATGTGAGCAGATACCATCTTCATTCTTCACTTTGGTGCACTACTATCCAGGCAGTCGCACTTCTGTTGGTGATATGATCAACCATCGATTCGCATTAAGTCTTCATTTTACCTGAGCACAAGTTGAAAACGTTGAAAGAAAGGAAGTCAGGAGAAGGACAGGAGACGCTAATTATATGTTCTGAACAGAACTGTTCAATGTTTGATATGTCTTTTAGCTCTCAGGTGCAAACAAAAGCGGTCCTCTGCCCAAGGGTAGTATGTTTCAAGTATATAAATTTTCGAACAAAGCAAAACAATAGAGATAATACGGTTGTACCCTTGTGGCTATTAATGTCGGATGCATTGCCGTTATATACGTGAAATATCCTTTTCAGTGAGCGCCGTTAAAAACCAATCAAACAAACAAAATAGTGCATGCCACATATGATTATTCAAATTATGTCATTAGTAAGGGAATAATATTTCTCGTCCATTGTTTAGTATCGATGGGATTCCAGCCTGTGCCAACCACCGGCTGCTCACTGATATTTTAAGAACGGAATGGGGTTTTAATGGTTATGTGATCAGCGACCAAGGAGCGGTGGAAAACATAGTCACACAACATCATTACCTCAATAACAGCGTAGACGCTGCTGCAGCCATTGTGAACGCTGGTATGAATCTTGAACTTTCTAACAACCTGGCAGATCCGGTGATGTTTGGATTAGGTAAATATTACTTTAAACTATATATTTATATTATAGAGAAAGATAATTTAACAAGGTTATTACTTGGATGAAAGTTCGTGGTCGCTCTGCCGTGTGCATACCTTTGTAGCTCAGTCGGTTAGAGCGCTGGCCCTGCTAGCATGACCAAAGTTCGAATCCCGGTGGGGGCAAGACAAAGTCGCTTTCTCTACAATAAAAATATGTATATCAAGGATTTATTCGTTAATGATTGGCCTAATAATTTCCAACAAGCTAATGTGGTAGCTTTATTTACTTAATTATTTATTTATTTCAGTGTTAGATAATGTGCCAAGAAAGAAAAGTTCCAGACAAGCTAGACAAGCAATAATAACTACGTCAAAATTAATTAATCAAACAAGTAAGAAATGGTATAAAACTTATAATTACGCCTGGATCGGATATTTACCGACATCTACTTATTCCAGAGAAGGCAGTTTCAGAGGGTAAGGTTTCCATGGATACAGTCAAATCCCGTGTACGTGACCTGTTTTACACGAGAATGAGACTTGGCGAGTTTGATCCTAAGCCCATGAATCCATACGCTGACCTTGGCCTTCAGTCCATCCAGAGTACTGAACATAGAGCCTTGTCACTAGAAGCTGCACTCAAATCCTTTGTCTTACTGAAGAACCTCAACGACTTGTTACCATTGAAGAAAGTTTATTCTAATATCGGAGTAAGTTTAAAAAAACCTGTTGCATAATGTTGTTATAAAACATTAAGCGGTCACCGATAGGTAGTACCGGGTAAAGCAATACTATTTAAAAGCTGATTCAAAGATCCAAAGTCCAGGACTAAAGGTATTGATTTAGTTCAACTAAGTCAAAAGTCACCTTCATCCTCTTCCTGAGGCCGGTTGCACAAAGCGATCTTATAATGTAATTGTCATGACTACCAGCCTTGAAACTAATGTGTTGTCATGGTAACGGAGCTTAAATACGTCTAAGATAGTTTTGTTTAACAATACCCTGGATTAGAGTATAATCCAGTAGACCATTACTGAAACCACGCCTAGTTATTGCAAACTTGGCATTCTAAAATATAATTCGGTACAATGTTAGTCTTAGATAACGCCTCTTTACGCGTAATTTCGCGTTGAAGCCCAACGCATCACTTATTTGTTAGTTAACTTATGTAATCTACTGTTGAGGGCAACCATTCTCTAAACTCCACGTATGTCTATTGGTAATGTGTTTGTTTAATTGTGGTTTTACTTCATACTTTATGTCATTTCACTTTCGCGACCAAGGCCAACGGGTGATTGAAACCTCTAACACGTCACTGGCAACACAATAACAATGTTGGGCAATTGCATGACACTGAACGCAACAAACGAACACCAGGACTGCAGGAAGCTTCGTCTAACTGCCCGTTTATTGATACAATTTTCATCGACTGTTTGGGAAACTTACGTTTAATATATTTAAATTATTCAATCACATAACACACGTATTTCTGAATAACTTTTCAGGTTGTTGGACCAATGGCGAACAATTTACAACAGCAATTTGGGGACTATTCGCCGGACACCGATCCGCGTTATTCTTCAACCCCATTGGACGGTTTGAAACAGCTCGGTGGTCAGGTGACCTTTGTGGCAGGGTGCGAGACTACGAAATGTACCAGTTACAACTCGTCTGCTGTCAAGATGGCGGTTAGCGGAAAAGATTTGGTATTCGTAGTTTTAGGAACAGGTATTCTTATTAAACTTGAACAGATTTTGTCCAAACTATAAATGATCACAAACGTATAAAATTTTGAATCGGTAAAAATCGAATTGACCTGAGTGAAAAAAGGAATTTATAGCTGTAAATTCATCAGTTTGCAATATTGACTTCGGCATCTGTGAGGTACACATCAGAAACCGAATAACTTATTTATATATACAATGGAAGAAATCATCTTAAAAATAAAAAAGCATATGTTCATTCTGCCAAAATGTCTCAAAATTCAATACTTAGAAACTAACCATAAATGCTCAGATGGGCGTTTAAATATGTGAATTTGCACATTTTTCCGGTTTTGGAAGTTGATCCAGTGCAGGAAAATAACAATATTTTAATGTACTATGTAATGCTCACGGAGAAGTTTGCACAAATATAAATTGAACATAAAATGGCTTCACGTTACTTGTGGCAACTGATTGTATGCTATGTGTCTTAAAATGTATGGTTTCTTGCGGAATCGAATCTTTGCCTGGAGAGCAATTCCCATATTTCCAGTTTGATCCGCTCCATGCATATATCTTTCGCTATCTAGATTGTTTGGTCGAAACAATAGCAATAAAAACCAGTTTGTTTGGTAGATATTTAAAGCCGTACTGAAAGTTACTTCCCTTATATGACTGCGTGCCAGCTGAATACGGGGCTTTCCGGTTATGACGTTACGACAACAGATTGACGTCCCTTTGCGAAATAACGTTATCGGCCAATCCATGAGTTTTAACATGGGCGGTTTAGGGAATATTGCAAATTAACAAGTAAACGTTCATAACACCATATGAATTTCCTTTTCCCATAGCTTAAAATATTATTTTTTTACAAAAGTTACAATTTTAAAGCCATATTTTCCTGAAAACGCACAACACCCTTGTAAAGAATAGGCTGACTGCCCTACAGTGCCATAAAGTGGCAACGTCATTTTGCAAAGGGACGTCATTCTGTTGTCGTAAAGTCATAACTCGAAACCTCCGTATTGGCACCTGAAAAATCCCAGAAAAGTCTTGTTATTTCATATCATATTACTCTTTGATTTATTATATTTTGTAGGCACGTCGGTGGAAAGTGAAGGTAACGACAGAGCTGACATGAAACTTCCCGGACAACAACAACAGCTGTTACAAGACGCTATTACTCTGAGTAAATTAAGTTTGTCTGTACATTGTTTTTGTAGGGACATTATATTTTATTCATGAATAACTGTGTGATTCTCACAACTGAACTAAAATATATGTGGCATAAATGTATGATATAAACCAAATATATAAAACCAGTGTCATTTGTGCTAATTGTGCACAGTCTATATAAGGTAGGATACAGGGCGAAAAACGTTCCGGAAATTCCTAATACCAAATGCAGCCCTTTCGTCGTATAATATAGTGACTATATGCATTGTTCATAGTGTCAGCTGACACAGTATTTTCACACAGACTGATTATTTATACTCCAAAGATCACATGTCAACTGCATCAATAAGATAATATAATCGAGATTAAACTGTGACCTGATACTTTACAATGGAAACACTTCAGAAAATAATCTAAACAGATTAGATTAAAATAAAACAAAAGTATCGTTTATATGAACAATAATTATTCAAAAATTTATTTTACAATTATGTTTGTACCTAACCATGTCACTTCTACGTGTAGCTTTTTATAGAACCATATCCGCTGCCTTGTCAAAGTATTAACTACACAGCAAAGGTGAAATAATGCTGAATCAATCAATCAATCAATCAATCAATCAATCAATCAATCAATCAATCAATCAATTAATCAATCAATCAATCTGTCAATCAATCAATCATCCAATACTTGTCAAAGCCTTTAAATCGTATCACTTTCATATGCAAGCGTTCTTCTCTCTTCATTGCAACTCCTCAGTTGCGTTTATGCTGGAGACTTATTGAAAATAACGACAAATAACTGGTAAATTTTGCATTCAAGCTTTCGGAAAAAATCTTTTTCCATTTTCAAGATATTTTCAATACTTTTCCGAAAGCTTGAATGCCAAATTGAGCATGTTATTGCTTATTATTTTTTCAATGATTTACCGTTATATCATTGCCGTTTCATTAAAGTATTTATGCTGGAGAGGTACCAGTGCTAAACCATGTCGAGGCAATTTCTATGGGCCTCGCATGTCTGAATGTTTTTATTTTGGCAACAACATGGTATAACTGAAACTACCTTCAATGCACATTTAAAACACGTAGCAAACAGAACCAAACGTATGCACGAGATCAGACACGAGAGATAAACTGCAATGATATAAAATGAAACACCACCATTTTGGACTGTTTGTCCGAGGTAATCCATTGACAAAATTGCAGCAACTGATTCTTCACCCTCCGCGTGTTCTTGCCACCATCACGGAAAACAGATAATCGTTGTCCTAGGCACCGCACTGTCGCCCAATCTTTGCAAAAAAAAACCCCACAAAACATTATTTGGCGGATTAGACACCCAAGACGAATGTTTCTGCGCTTTTGTAACCCTGCTTAGTCGGTTGAGTGTTGGGCGTGTAACCCCAAATGTCCCGAATTCGAATCCCGGCGGAGGCAAGCAAATTTTTCTCTCTTTATTTATTCAATATACATATAGAATAGGGTGAGATAGACAATACCCTAAACCATCTGCTTTCAAAACAGAGAAATATTTTTTAGATTTACCAATACAAAGATGGACGTCTTTTATGCGATCAGATTTTAAATTGTTGTCTAAATCGGCGGTATAAGCGCTATAAGCCTTGCCTGTTTTCTGTCCGATCTGATTAAACTCGACGTCGTTTGGATTCTGATTGTGTTAGATCTTGACGTGTCAACACAATACTGTTTGGTAAATTAAGACCTGGGTTTTCTGTAAGACAATGATTGGGCCTTTTTTGTTTTAAGGTGGTGGTCCTGTTGTTCTGATTTTGTTGAATGCCGGTCCACTGGAAATAACGTTTGCCGACGACAATGTGAACGTTAACGCTATTTTAGAGACATTTTTCCCAGCTCAGGCTGGAGGGGAGGCAATCCGCCGAGTCCTCATGAACGATGGTGACTTCTCGAACCCTGGTGGACGATTACCCTATACTTGGTACGACTCACTGCAACAGGTAAATATATATTTGTTTTACACTTGTATGAGGACTTACATATTAAATCCCGAAATTGGATTATGTTTTCCACATTGTTTTTTGTTCAAAGTTAACAAATAGATTACGTAACCCAAGGTATAACGATTAATTTTGTTTAAAATTCATAAGATGAAAATTATACTCGCTTTAGACTTCAGTTTTGTAGTATTCAGATGGTACGATGTTCCAGCCGCCTTTTAGACTTTGCCTCTGCACCACTTTTTTACGCTTTCACTCGGCCTAAAAGAACCATTAATTGTTTAGCATACACCTATAGTGGATTTCCAATCGCCTTCCAAATTTTTTAATTGCAATTTTGCTTCTTGTTCTTTTATAAACGGTTCCTCCAATAACGAATTACACAATGGAGGAGAGGACGTACAGTTACTTTACGGGAACTTCACTTTATCCGTTCGGCTACGGTTTGTCGTACACTCAGTTTGCTTATACTTCCGTTGTTGTTGGCTACGAGTCGCTTCCGGCTAACCAGACGCAGTCCATACGAGTTGTGGTAAAGAACATAGGGGCTCTAACAGGAGATGAGGTCAGTTTGCATTTGGATCATGTTGATAATGACACAATCACAAGTAAAACGACAAAAAAATCCCCAAAAAAACAAACAAATATAGATGAAAAAGCACAAATATTATTTTGGGAATTAATGGTAAAAAACTGAAGTTATCACATGTTAGCTGGTGTGGCCATGCGGAGAATTAGAAAATAGGATTCTCGCTGTCCGTATTTGTTAAGTCATAATTGTTTTCCTTCATCCATTGGACTGGTGCGTTGTTATTTGAAGGAAACAATCCCAAGTTCACTGTAAAACCCCAGTGAAACTAACGATGATTTGTTGTTGACTGTCGTTTTAACCCAGTTTTTAACATTGCACTGATGTATTATTCGGTGTCTGTCGTTGTTAGATCTGGCCTGAGGTTATACAAACTTGAAAGTACTCGAGTCAGCGTCTGTGCTGATACCTTTGAGGTCGTGGTCCCCGGAGTTGTGTTCTTCACGGTGGTAATAAAATGTCTTGAGCACGTACTCAGCTGCGTACAAAACCAATGCACTTTCCACCTCTTAAGGCTGCCGCTGGGGAGCTCTTCTAACAATTAAGTTAAATAGGCAATACACTGATTTTGTTGGCTGCTTCGAAGGGATTATTTGTTTGTCACTGATAGGGGTCTAATTTTCAACATCGAATCGAAATGAGTGTGTTGAAAGAGAATTGGGATTATTTAATTCTTGAAAAATTAAGCAATCCCGTTGAGTATTGTTGTGATCATGGCGCGGACCTGGCTAGGGATTCGTACTCAGCTTAGCACAACGAATGTTCTCCATTTTCTTTTCTAACCTTGGTTTTCGAACATAACATCCTGAGGATACTCAAGGACTTGTATAACTTAGGCCCCAGGCATTATCGATATACAACCCCTTTTAAATGTGTATTTTTATTTTCCTGTTCAGGTAATACAAGTCTATATTCGTTGGGAAAATCCGTCCACTCCAATGCCTCAAATACAATTAGCCGGTGTCGTCAGAGTAACGCTTCAACCCTCAGAAGATATAGCCCAAACGTTTTATATAACACCACATCAGCTTGCCCAGTGGGACGACATACAGGGATTTGTAGTTCTACCAGGTAATGTCCGCTTTTTGATCAATTTCGCTTTATATATTCCTCAGACGGAATTTCTTTCTGGCAATGCGGTTCATATGCCAGGGACTAGTTAGATTAAGTGTTATTTCCAATAGGTATTGTCATTTTCAATTAATGCACTCCGTCATAGAAGTTAAACTAGCCTCAATGGCAGTCTCGAAATGTTCGCAAGGGAGGTAATTGAACCCTTGAAAGGCAGTCTTCTGACGTCACAACAGTCGTGGTTGGTTCTATTCAGTGAGGTCACACACATTTATCCATGACGACGTTACTGCAAAGTCCACTAATCTCGACCGTTTTAACGCCAAGGGGTCGCCTGTAACGCTCCCTTTTGACATTTTGAGACTCACGTTAATTGATTGGAGTATTGACGTTGAATCCCATGCCCAAGGGTATTTCACTTATATGCTGGCGGTATACATTAACCGTTAATATCTACACTAGCACGACCATAACATGGTCAATTAATTGTTCCACCAGTGCTCAAGTAATTACTGTATGCATATGCTCGAGACATAAGCCTTTCATAGCGAGACGGCTGCCAGCTCGATTAATAAGGCAATTTTGTTAAGGGTAATGCATTCGTGTAAACCTATCCATGCAAGTAAGGTTGTTGTTGTGATGCCGGCTGCTCGAAGCCCTGTTAAATTTAACCTACCTTGAGATAACGTCACGGCGTGTTTTAAGTCTATCTCTAATCTGCTTTAAGCGGTTAAATATGGTGTTTTAGTAGCTATTATAGTCTTCCAGGCAACAGGCCGCTGAATCCCGAAGCGCTAGTTTATTGGTTGGCACATTATGATTACATAATGAAAGAGTCGTAGTCGTATACTGCTTTAACAATTGGTCGCGAACGGTCATGTTTTTATGTAAATCTGTTATGTAAATTCGTTATTAAAAATGTGATTGGGAAATATATTAATTTTACTAACTACATACATTTTTTTTATTATCTCTATTTGCTCTTCCGCAGGTATCATCAGTGTGTATGCAGGAGGGCAGCAACCAAACCAAGCCAGGGATGTGGGTTCTAATGTCCTCAAAACATCATTCCATATTACTAGTCAATTTCAAATTGAACAAAATTTATAATATATGTTTAATGAAATGTGAATGTGTCGTTGTTCTTTTTGGAAAGTCTCTCTTGGCACTTCACTCTAGACATGCAAACTAGGTCTTACTTGACCCCAGAGGAACCACCTCATTGCACAGCTTAAGACCCAGAATGAATCCTCTACTTTCACCCCACGAGACCCAACGTAAATCATCTTACTTCACCCCATGAAACCCAACGTGAATCATCTTATTTCACCTCATGAGACCCGACGTGAATCACATTACTTCACATCATGAGACCCAACGTGAATCACCATACTTCACCTCATCTGACCCAACGAGGATTAATTACTTCAGTTCATGGAATCCAGTGTGAATCACCTTATTTAACCTCATGAGACCCGACGTGAATCATCTTACTTCACCTCATGAAACCCAACGTGAATCATCTTATTTCACCTCATGAGACCCGACGTGAATCACATTAAGTCACCTCATGAGACCCAACGTGAATCACCATACTTCACCTCATCGGACCCAACGAGGATTAATTACTTCACCTCATGGAATCCAGCGTGAATCACCTTATTTAACCTCATGAGACCCAACGTGAATCACATAAATTTACCTCATGACACCCAGCGTGAATCACGTTACTTCACTTCAGGAGACCCAACGTGAATCACATAAATTTACCTCATGACACCCAGCGTGAATCACGTTACTTCACTTCAGGATACCTAGATGCGAATTCGTATCCTATAAACTATACAGTATATAGAGATACGAGGTATAGCCCTATGAAAACTACAGAAATAAGGTCCGCCTCTGAATACTAAATAACGTTGAATGCGCATGACCTAATTACCGCGGAAGACATTTTTAAGCGAGTGTGGTACTGCTGATAAATGATTGATTTTGACATGACAATGGACGTCGAGATGTCGTTTTATGGGTCGGTCTAACCAAAAAGTGTCTAAGGAAGAAAACGAGATGGTTTATGACAGGGTAAGGCCATGCAATTTTTTTTATATATATTTGAAGATAAAGTTCCGAACGATGGTGTCGTTCGGCTATTTCTGGCGATTAGGAAGCTTCATGTAGCATAGCTACAGGATACCCAGCGTGAATCATCTTAATTCACCTCATGGGACCCAGCGGGAATTTATAGAAGTCTAAGGGGGCCTAATGTTTATCTTAATATCACTTTAAGTGTTAAGGTCACCTTGGCGTAAGGAGGCTTTGTATAAGTGGGCCCGCCATATATCTTTAAAAGTTAAATCTTATGATCATCCTCCAACAATCGAATAAATAAGTATTAAATCTTCCTGCAGTATGAGACAAACTTATGCAACCATTTGACTGAATTTTAAACCGTATTTTGACAATTATGCCAGTTATGTTCCCTTATTGCAAAAAGGTACACGTAGCAAAGTCAAACCACATTATTACACAAAAGTTTCAGGGGCCTGGGCGGACACATGACCGTCGATTGTTTCGCCTGTGATCGTGCCCCTCCCCCTCTTTTGCAAAAATGTATACTGCTCTTGCAGTATTTCGCGTGTTGGAATGCAGATCCTTTTTGATGTAACGCACATGCTCCAGTCTTTCCCCGTATTTAACTTAGACTGTATACGAATTGGACAAGTCTTGTCATATAAGTGATGTAGATCATTACCCCGTTAAACAAAAATTGATTGTTTGATTGGGGTGTAACGTCGTGCTCAAGGGTATTTTTCTTCTATGACGACGTGCCAGGAAACCACCCTCGACACCACTGGCAACAAACAAAGACAAGACGGGGACAAATACAGGACAATGACAGGACGCAACACACACACCACAAACAGATCGGCTTCATGTTGCCCTGGTGCTCTGAGAGCTCCCTCCAACCACCCGCATTCAAGAAACAGAATACATTACTGAGTTTGTGTTAACTATTATAATATAACTAAGGGGCCTCGTTGAGCGAGACATAATGAAATAAGAAAATCGAATGATGAACATCTGCAACTCTTGATTATATATATCTATATTTTATAAAGAAATAGACTTAATATTTAATATAGGCAGAGGAGACAGCGCTTAATGTTTTGCACATAGTTAGTGAACGGTCCAACACAGCATGGGGTTAACTAGTGGATACCATGAGACTAGCTTGTAGATCCGTGAAACGCAACTTTTGATCCAAGTCTTGTCGATTTTGTACAGATTAGCTTTAGATTTTCGTACAAGTCTTGCTTGTCTGGTCCACACGATATCCCGCGCAACATGTGTGCACAGTCCGTAAACAGGTATTTGCCCTGAAAACAAAAATATGAAATATCAGTTTTGATATCAAAATTCAAAGGAAACAAAATATGGAACGATTTATTAATGTCCAATATTTAGCTCCGAGAGGCGGGACCTGTTCATTGCCTTGCATGCCTTTTATAATCGTGTGTGTTATCATACCAATTTCATAAGCCTTAAAGCGATACTCCTCTCTGCAATAAAATGCATATATGTAAAACGGGCATTATTACTCGCTTTAAGCTTATTTTCATGTATATAAGAGGCTCAATTTCGTAGAATGTCGTAACACTTGCTGGTGTTGTCTCTTAAATTGCAGACGAATGAAAAGAACGCTATTCTTCCTGGAGCAATACTCATCATTAAAAAAGTGTATTTACATAGATATTTTTTTATATAGGCCTAAAGGTAATAATGCGATTTTGTATAGATTGTATAGATTTGATGACAGTTTTTCGGCATTTTTTTCAGTTTCACGCAATTTTGTTAAATTTTCACTTTGAAATATCGAAGACAATAGCAATAAAAAAAATGACTCATGCTCATTCTCTTAATTTATATAACACTTTAGGAAGACGGTAAGTTACACTGAAAGCCTGCCAAACTAGCGAAGTTATGCACGGAATCGAGCTGATTAAGGTGACTCATGTATTGTTTGTTTGTTTGTTTGTTTGTTTGTTTAAAGTCGTACTCAAGGGTATTTCACTTATATGGCGACAAATTGTCATAAACATTCTTTCGCCTGTGTCCAAATTTCTTCTACGGGTTCAAGTCTCGTGTTGTCGAATTAATCAACCCAGCGATAACGAAGGCAGACAACTCTGTAGCTTACAACCGTTTAAAATAAAAAAAAAAATGAATGTGTTGGTATGAGTTATACCCCTTCGCTAGCACACTTCTTGGACATACGTGTAATATTGCCACTATGGCTTTAAAGTATAACCTCAAACGTAGAGAGCAATCAGCAAATTAAAATATTTTCCTGT
>JAQQZZ010003065.1:0-11930 GCA_030265115.1 Mopalia vespertina
TGAAGTGGACAATCCGTCGTCATATAAGTGAAATACCCTTGAGTACGACGTTAAACCCCAATCAAACAAACAAACTTGTTTAATCAGCATAACGAAATGCGAAGAAAATATGCATGATGACATTAGGCATATTGTCAGTAATAATAACTGCTATGTAACATTAATTGATATCTCTTTTATATTTCCAGTTATCGTACTTTCTCAGTCCTCTGGCCATTGTACTTCTGGTCACTGTGTTGATTTACGGTCATCTGACTATACCAAACTCCGGCGACGCCATGACGGCCTTCTTTTCCGATTACTCCGCTGTTGGTAACAGTGGTGATCAGTCATTGTCTACAATAACAGATGTCCTGCGCAGCCGTCTCGGGACCCCATTGGTGAGCAAATCAAGTTGATCACATTGTGATTACTTCTTAAAGCTGATAATACTCGTAATACATTAATGGCCAGGTACCGGTTCCAGAGGGCGATCTTAGAGAGAATTGTTCCTAAAAATCAACTCAATTTAAAACAAATGGAAAATCCTTCGCGAAATATGATCTTTCAACTGTCTACAGAAATATAACAAGGAAATGTTTATACGCTTACAGGTTTGGATAGATGCTCTTTGGCTTCATATACAGAGTATTGGGCTCTGGGCGGGAGTTCTACCTACGCTCGGATCTCATATCAACCACCGGAAAGCCGTTGTTAACACGTACGTACACCAGTGAATCTAACCTAAATACATACATTGTTTCCTTTACAAATCAAGAAAAGAAAGTTAGAAAAAGTAGAAGCATACAAATAAACAATTAATATTAACATTTTCATGTTCCATAAGCGGTTAATTTCAGCATTGATGAAATAAACGAGTATTACAAGGGCAGTAAAAAATATACGAAATTGTCAATCAATCTGAGACTTGCTGCCAGAGTATGAGAAATAATGCTGCCTTTTTATCAGTAACACATGTACAAAAAAATCCCCTGCAATTTGGATGTATTCTTTTCTATCACAGTGCCTGGATGTCGCTTCTGGTGATCTACAGTATTGTACCCCACCTTGCCTTGGTTGCCATGGCTCCGTATATGTATTACAACACAGAAAACTTAGTATTTATTAACTACAAAGGAATACAACCAGGTATTCAAACTTTCTATTTTATAGATAGTACACGACTACAGGTTAAGATCCTGTGCCATGGAAGCCATTTGCAATTTTGACTTGCTAGAACGTTTATAGAAATCGTCAAAATAACCAATATAATAACCACAATTGGCTCCCATGCAACTGGACATATGGTGTTAAATGAAGAGTAAAATTTTTACCTTTCATTCTAACCCTTGACCTGGCTGCGACTATATGGTCAACGTTTTACAGGTATAGGGTTTGATAGAGTATAACACGAATTCCTGTTCAAGCGTTCATAGTTTGCTGTATCTATAAGCTGGGCCAGTGTGGACTGCTGTATATTTATATAGAAATCACAATCAATGTAATGATCAACCCTTCTTTTTATGAAGAAGGTCAAATGAACCTGACTGAACAATAGGCATAAAAGTTTCTCTAATTTAAACAACGAGAGCAAACATTAATAATATAAAAAAAGTATACTTGTTTTCGCATAAGTCACATACTATACATTTGCAGTAAATTGTTCGGTGCTTTTCGAGTAGACTTTCTTGGTGTTTGAATTCCGAACAGAATGTACGACCCATGCAGGCCTTTTATTGATAGCCAATGAACGTTGCAAACCTAATCATTCATTGGACATACAGAATAATTTACGATTGTCAGTTTAAAAAATTTCCTGGGAACTATGTTGTAGGTTTACCATTGTTGTTCGTGACCATTCCAAACACCTTTTCTCAACTAGAGTTATCTCCCGTAATACTGGCCTGTTTTTACCTCTGTTTTGTCATCTTTGGTCTCATACACCAGGTAAGCAATGTTAGTTAGCAAAAATCGTACCATTTAAGTTATACACGAAAGCTCCTTAACTAGTCTTGAAATTAAATAACTGAAAATGTATTAATAATTGATTTTTTCTCATACGAATTTAAAATATAAATCGTTAGAGGTAGGAAATGTTTGCTAAGCTTAGTTTCAATTCACACATTTTCTAATATATGTTCTCATAAACGAATCTTGTCAATGTCTCGTTTAGACGAGGCTCCATCAGTTAATAACATCACGTTTGTATTCCTCATAGGTTAATCATATCGCCATTTTATTAATGTTCGTTATTTGTTTATCATATCGCCCTCAAGTTCATATTTGTTATTTGTTTATGGTATATTGGCCTTTGCACTGTTGTTCCTCATTGGTTAATCATATCCAGGGGCCCTGGACAAAAGGAAAGACATAATCAAGGCCCCTATGAAATTCAGTAGTGGGCCCCTTTCTGAAACCTGGGGCTAATTCTGTTTGAAAATGTTTATATCCACCAAACTCATGGGTACCGGCGATTTCATAAAGAGTTATTGAAATAAATGCACTCTATTAACTAGAAGTGCTAACATCGCATATACTCTATGTCCACAGCATCGGACACTAACCGACTCACCAGTGCGAGAGAAAAACACAATTTTTCCATTACTGCTGTTTATAGCTTATCTATTCGGGTTTCTTTTTTTTTCCTTTCGAATTGGCACGGCTGTCTTAAATTATCACACATCAAATGATTGGTAGATTTCTGGGCTGTGTGGGTTCTTCCTCTTGTCAATTGCTTAACATACTTTGTATTGACATAATCATTTGAGCTGTAGTTGTAACACTTTATAGCAGCATTATATTGAAATAATTTACTTGATTTCAGGCCATCCATATTTTAACCATCCTGGAAAATTTCCTTCGTGGTTGTCCCCGACGATTGAGGACATTGTTTAGGCGAGATGAAATCTTTATTGGTGTTTTCGTGCTCATATCATTCCTCCTCAGTCTAGCATACACATCACAGGTAAGATACAGTCAATTTGACAGACCATTACACACAAATTAAACCCGAAGTAATGTTATACAATGGTTAGACTCATAGATATACATTATATACTGAAAATACGTCTTTCAAATATATATAGTTTTGTTTGTTTATAAATTGGGATGCAACGCCAAACTTTATGCTATTTCAATTACATGACCGTTTGCCAGCCAAATGGATGCAGGAAATCATCGTCAACGTCGATGACAATAAACGATGACATCAAAAACATCACAAACAGATCGAACTCGTGTGGCTCCTAAGCTCTGGGAGCACCAGGTCAACAAGAAGCTCCCTCCCAACTGACCACCAAACTGTGTAGAGGTATCATCTCTAACACTGCTTCGTGGGCCTGTGTGACAAATACATAAACGTTGCATTTGGATTTATGTCAAACCGATTATTCTCTTTTCTCCAAATCTCTTTTCCGTATCGAGAGAAAATGACGGACTTAGGATTAGTCCACATCCTAATTGGTATTTATGGGTTTACAGGACTGTCGATGTCGGAACTTTACTCGACTCATTCCGTATCCGAACAGATATATCGGAGCATGTTCCGACATCACTCGATTCGTTTCGTATCCTAACACATATATCGGAGCATGTTCCGACATCATTCGACTCGTTCCGTATCCCAACAGATATATCGGAGCATGTTCCGACATCATTCGACTCGTTCCGTATCTAAACAGATATATCGGATGTGAATGGAAGTGATAATTTTACACGAAAACGTGAAATGTAAACCGGCGGATAACTTGCAACCAATCACATCGTGGATTCATACAAAATACCAAAAAAACACAACATGTTTCGTTGCTATTATCATAATTAAATAACACGCCAACCTTTTTTTGTAATCTACGACATGTCTACGAGTTACCTCCCATCCCCAGACACGTTCGAGGTTATTTCTCATTTCTCATTTCTCAGTTTTGAATTTTAAAAGTTAATATTTTAGCATAATTATTATAACGTTAGTAAGTCACAATTACATGTATTACTTTAAAAGTACCATCAGGCAAGTGGCAAAATGTAAAATTTAGTATTTTGACTTCAGTCAGAAAATGCTTTGTGGAACAGGCCCCAGGAAGCTCCCTCCAAGCACCGCTTCACAACTGTGGAATGTATTATTAAATTCGTAAACGGAAAATATCGAAGTGTAATTTAGGGTGTTAGTATTGATACGTAGGCCTACCTCGGCAAGTCAGATTTGTGAGTTTTCCATAATTTTTAAAAACTAATCGAATAAAGCCATCAAAGCTGATAATGACTTCTGATCTATTTGCAGTGTGGATTTTATTTATATCTACTGGTGCGGGATTATTTTGATCGGTTGATATACGTACCAATTATCCTGTGTATGATCCCGCTTGTCACGGCATATGGTAAGTAGACAGAGATATATCATAGCTATGTTAGCTACTCGGTATAGTCCACAAAGAACTTCTGGTGACAATATGTTGGGGTTCATTAAAAGCTTCATAGGGCATGGCCCGCCGCCGTGGTTCTATGGATAGCACGTCGGCCTACTGGTCCTCCTCCAATCAGATGGGCCGCTCATATAGGTTCGAGGTCCTCGTGTCGATCTCAAGTATATCAGGAAGTCACACGATGTGGCTCCGGCGATTGCGGGGATGGATTTTCCGAGGTTTCCTCCCGATTTGCCACCGGATTTAAGTAAGGCACAGCGTGACGTTGACAATCCGTCGTCATATAAGTGAGATAACCTTGAGTGCAAAAGCTAATATTTGGAATCTTAACGTTACAGATTCGCAAAGTACCTGTAAAATAACATGGCTGGAATTTTAATATTATTATTTTAATAAAGTGAAACGGCTTAAATGCTACGATAATGAAACCAGTAGAAATGTTTGTGTTGGAGTTATCCGTTTCAGTATATAGGTACCGTTTTATATGGATAAAAATAATGTTTTAATAAGTTTTTACCTATAACTTTCATTTTGAAATCATTCTTCTAGATGATACCCTTTGAAGGCCAATGGGGATTAACTGGATAGAAGGCTCGCGATTGGTCGATATTTTATCATATTTTAGAAATTTAGGCTTAAAGATTGCCTTCCTTCCTGACTGATTATTACTTTTTGCAGTGAAACAAGAATCTCTCCATCTTCCAATAGAAAGGGCCTGTATGAGTTTGTGGTTCGGGGTGGCTACTCTTATCTCGGCGGTAAGTTCACCAGTCCGTCTGATTATCACTATATGCATCAGGTGTACAACCAATAATATACCAATCAATTTAAGAATAAATGGAGCAATGCTGAAATTAAAAAAAATCAGTGATTCAGTGAGTGAGAGAATGAAAGAGTGAGTTCATGAGTGAGTAACTGAGAGAACGAATGTTTCAGCCAATAAATCTGTTCAGTTCAAATAAAACAACCAATGAATCAACCGAATGACCAACTTACCTAGTTACCAACCTAATTAACCGATTGATCAGATTGGTTGATTTAAGTTTTATCTCTTTGAGCTATTGCTCATCAGAATTCAAATATGCACCATATACTACGGTAGTTTTTTGGAGAGCAAGTTGTATAACAATACAATTATAAACGAAGAAACATAAAAAACGTTGTCTGGAGTATTACTTTTTCAGATTATTCGTAAATAGTACAATGAATTAAATGGTTTTTTGTCTAACAGACCCTGTTAACATACTATTTCGTGCGCTATATCTACCCCGTGCCAGTTGTGGGATATGACCAAAGATGGGCCGAATACATAGGCTGGTGTATTGCAGCAGCACCGGTACTGATCGGGGTTAGTTTTGGTGCCATTCACGCTGTGCGCAGACAAGATGGTCCCATTACAAAGGTATAATCGAACATGCCTATTTCGCTTTATTATGTGTTCTGGTGTTTTATTTTTGTAATATCTATTTTCTGTAATGTCTGAGAAGTCGCGGAACTAATCCTGTATATATTTCATTCATATAGCATAAAAATATCGAGATGCCTATAAAAATATACTTATATATATTTGAACGAGCAAGATCAAGAGAGTGGGGGAGGGTCGTCTCGAGCATGCGACTATGGTCCCTCTACAGCCCAGCATTTGCACTTAGGTTGATTGATTGATTGATTGATTGGTGTTTTTACGCGGTGTTTAAGGGTATTTCACTTATATGACGGCGGTGTATTACAATAATAATTGACACTAGCACAATCAAGATGTGAAGTGTTTTGATACTGTTGGAAAGTAAATTTTCCTCCAGTGCTAAGTAAAGATAGCATTGCTACTCTTCAAACAAACTGCCCTTAGTCAGAGGGCGAACACAACTAGATTGGGAGATTTTCCACCAACAATAGCGGAGGGTTGGGAGGGAGCTTACTGTTGCACTGGTGCTTCCCGAGCTAAGTGGCAATATAAAGCCTATCTGTTTGAGATATCTTTGTATTACGACCTGTGGTTGTCCTGTATTTGTCCTGCTTTGTCTTTGTTTGTTGCCAGTGGCTCGATTGTGGTTTCTTGTAGCCATTGAATTGTCACGCCATCATGTGAGTGAAGTTACCTGAAGTACGGCGTTAAACCCAAATCAAATAAACAAACAACTCACCAACATTATCCATATAACATCGCTAATGTGTAGCGTTCCTAACTGTGGAATACTGAAGCTCAAACTAATCTATTGAATAAACAGGAGTCCTGAGTATGCTAGATACAGATGCCGTCAGTATATTGCGGTACAGCTGTATCAAAATCTGTTTTACGGATTGTGCTTTTTTTTTATCCAAACTACACCGAAAGTAAACCTGTTTAAACGTAAAATCAGTCGATTGACCTAAAGGTTTGATTTTAGAGCTCCTTACCCGCGCTCATATCTTACCACTTGTATATAATCCAAAGCTTTCTCTAGCAACCGGCTATCGAAGTTCTCCCTCCATTTTAGTTACCCTATTCCCATGCTTTTGTTGGTTCACAACCATCTGGTACTATGTAAGTCCCATTGTCAGAATCTGTGTCGCCGACAAGACTCATAGGAATCGGGTGCAGACTAAAACTGTACAACTGAAATGGCTACCGCGGCTGATGTAGAGTATGTGTGACTAATAATGTTATTAAATTTGAAAATATTTGGATATTTCAGCGAATTATGCTGTCCATGAAGATGGGTAGTGACATTTCTGATCTACACGAAACGGACATCAGTAATGTAATATACACCAGTGACGACAATAAAGACGTCGCCGCCACCGATGTCAACATTCTCAGCCAGCCTGTTCCG
The DNA here is from genome assembly GCA_030265115.1 of Mopalia vespertina. Taxonomy (NCBI): domain Eukaryota; kingdom Metazoa; phylum Mollusca; class Polyplacophora; order Chitonida; family Mopaliidae; genus Mopalia; species Mopalia vespertina. Next base: position 7,214 of record JAQQZZ010003065.1, read on the forward strand.
GGTCAGAGGAAACTTGACGTTATTAGTGACATGGAGGTATCAATCAAACCGGAATCCAATGGAAACATCTCTCGTCTATGACGCCAGATATCCGGGTACGCACTTAACGCTTACGTCGTCAAACAGCGAGACTTTTTGTGAACATATGGCTGTACCTTTCATTATCCTGTCATTTGTTAATTCCTTGTGATATTGGCCTCGTCTTCGTGTGTGTGCCCAAGTGTTGGTAACATACTGTTTTTAACATGATACATTACAGTCAAGGTTTAGCTTTTAGTTTGACTTAACTTGTCCCGTGTCACTTATTCGATGATGGCGAATCAAACTTTAAGATTGGTGTTTATTTACATATATAAGTATATATTGAACACAACTGTTTCTTGTCAAACTTTTGAACCTATAGATAATTAAGGTTTTGTGTTCTCTCGCTGGTAGTGTAAGATAGTTCCTGGTTTACCCAACACTTTCGGGAATATAACATTGTATAACAATAGCGACGAAAAGAGGAAAGATCAAAATCTGCATGTATTTCTTATTTATTTATTTTAATTATCAAATACATCGATGTCACTGTAAATTGCAAGCACAAATTAACACAGAAACACCCCAAAGCCATATTCATAGAGAATTCCCCAACTTAACCTTGTTAATCATCATGTGTGTAAGATTTACTTATTCTTTTTATCTATTTAATTTTTGTTTAGAGGGTAAATATCAATTTGTAACCATCAAATACCATCTAGATTTTCAACGCAGACTGCAACTTTGGGATAAACACGCGTCATCACGATTTTCCCAGGAATTCAATAGACGGAGCTCTACTCTTAGCCACAGTTACGGAAAAATCCAGCTGTTAAATAATTTATAAAAGTGTAATGTGGGTCAACATAAAATGGAACAAATTTTTGATTGAAGAATAATTAAATATGTAAGTAACTTTAAAAAATAATTGCATATGTTTGCAGCTTTATGACATCATAGCATAGTCCCTGAGGATTTATACAATTTACCTGACCACGACCGGACAGTTTTCGGTAATTTATCGGATATCACTACACAAGATGGTCTTGGTTTATGACCAAGCAGTCTATACGCAATGTCGTAGAGCTAAGACGGCGACGGTTTTAATCAAATGGGTAAATCTGATATTCCTCTTATTCAACAGTTTTCAAAAGCTAATATGTTTGACCCATGGATACTTACCAGTATGTACGCGTACACTCACTCACATAATAGGCAGTTCTGGATCTCTAATTGTCTATCACACAATGTAGCATTATTTAGAGATACAGAGTTAGAGTGCAGATAACTGTGTATTTTCAAGTTTTTTCAATTACCGGTTATTATGGGTTCAATTAGCACTGTCCAAAAATATTTGATATACTGGGCCCGATTCCACAAAGCAGTTTTATGCTTAACCCTTTGCAGAAATGTAAGGGTTATATGCCTAAAATGGAATATCAATAATCAAATTGCACCCACGCGACAGTTGACCTACATTTTGGGACTGTATCATATATGATACAGTAGGCTTTGATCATTACAAAAACGCATTATCAATTAACTGTATTATATATGATATATGATACGCTGGGCTTTAAAGGGTTAAGTCAAAATGTTTAAGGGCTCTAAAATTTCACAGTTTTGCATTTAAACATTTAATATTCACGCATTTCTATGAAAATGTAATTAATTTATAATAGATTTAAATTTTTAAAACTAAATTAAGACAGGTGAAGAAAATATGAAATTTAGTATTTTGACTGAAGTCAAAAAATGCTTTGTGGAATCGGCATGCCAAACGAGACTTGAAGTCGCCCATAAGCCTTGTTAAAAATGTGGAATGACGGTTCAAGTCCCTGACTGTAGACTTGACATTTTAGTAGAAGGTTAGAAGGTTAGTAGAAACTTCCACTTTTTAGTTAACCTTATAAAAGCATACATAACTTATTCGATTGGGATATTAAACCTGTATTAAGCCGGTTAGTTCACTTAATTGAAGATTTTAGCCCTACTTCAAATGTCGATGTAGGGCAATTACACGAATTCTGGCCTTTAAACTCAGTAGCTACTACTCACATCTGAACTACCTACTCTATGATAGAAGTTAGTCCTCTAGATATGACATAATTATAAAAATCACATTGTATAGAAACTAACAAAAGTCTATCATATATTTTGAATCATATATATATGATGTAAAAGGTATGTCGTATGCTTTTTGTAGTGTTGAAATGATATGTCCTCGAACATATTATCAATCGTTTGACACATAACTGTTAATCCGTTATCATTGATTTTGTTTTGTTCACACATAAATTATCTCTCTAATGAACTGTTCAGGTAACAATTTTATTTTTTACCCCATGGTTTGTCTCGATGGCCAATCCGGAATCTCGTATTGAGAAGCGGATGTTTTACCGTGGCAGAGGGGTTCTGCCCAGACAGGGACCATTCGTTGAACCCCGTTTGGTACAATTGGTAGGGCTTGTTTGTATCTTCGTCCGGAAGTGGGTGGACCTTGTCAATCACTAGTTTGTATTAGGGATATTAAACTGTTTTTAAAGGCTTTTTATCTGGGATAATGTGATATAACTATCAGATACATCATACATGCTTCGTCTGAGGTTCAGTCTGATATAGTACAGGCGAGAGGAGATAGTTCTGGGGACACTTGGTTCACCTATAGCGTTAATGAAAAATACATTCAGGCCCCCTTACCACTTTCTGTCTACATTTAAATTTAATTTACAGTGGATAGCCATTTGTTTGGTTAACAGTGTTTACTGTAGTATCACCTTAATACATCGACTAAAAGCAGAACAGGAATACATTCTTAATGTACGTGCTCTGTGTAAAACATTTCCTTGGCTTCCTTTCGTATATAATTCAGCTCTTAAGAATTATGACTACACCTCATAGCCACATACGCTGACATGTACTCATCCACAAGCACTTACTGTAAAGAAAACTTAAGTGAAAATAAACATACTTCAACTATGTGTATTCTTACCAGTGTTATGCTAAAAATCAAATTGGACAGTTTATTTACCGAAGGCTCTCTTCAAACAGTTTTATTCTAGATATTTAACAGCATTCAGAATTTTGTGAGAATGTAGTTGTGAAACTCCGCACTGCATTTAGAGCATAACGGTCTATATAAAGCCGTTATTTCCTCTGATAAGTCTTATGTAAAACACTACTAGCGTTAATTCCGAGTTCAGAAAACTCTCATTTTGCTCAACGGTTCGACACTTTATTTTATAATCATTAGGAAGGAATAAACTGGCTCACAATAAATATGTGTATATATTACAAGACGAAAAAAAAGCCCAATAATATATGGATTGGTAATGATAAATTTTAACAAGCAGCCAAGAGATTGAAAATCAATAAGACTAACTCAAGTGGTTTTGAGGGGGTGGTTAAGATAAGGTTGATGTCTTCTGATAGCTAGAGCTTTTAAATACTAGTACACAGCACTTAGGGTATTTACAACATTAAAACAATTGGAAGTTCAAAAGTATTAAGACTGTCCGGCAAAGAGAAGATCTTTGATATGATTAATCCCACTAGAGATTGAGATGTTGTTTACACCTCAGCGTGAATTTTACAACTGCTAAATTTTGTCTTCGGGTGTCTATTTGACATTGGTTACGTCAATATATACATACTTAGACTCAGAGCTTTTAATAACATATAAGGATTCTTCGTCTTTACCAGACATTTTAAACAATGTAGCCTCCCCTCCTGCCCCCCCCCCCCCCCACACACACTTTTAATGACTTTGGATTTAAAATAAACCGAAAGTTGAATAACCATGCAAGTTTAATTAAATTAGGTCAAAACATAGAAGGTCAGTTTGATGTCGCATGGTGTCTGCTCACGTTTATGGGTGAGACAGAATGTGTTTGTCTGGTGATTGCAGGTCATCTTCGTCATGCGCATCAGTGTCCAAAGACTCTATAGCAAAGAGCATTAAAGTAAGACATTTTTCTAGACAGAAGATCTTCGAAACAATCAGGTGTCATTAATTTAGATTGTATATACATGTATAAAATCCATTATGATTTTGTAATGGTTTAGTAGTCCTATGGTAATATGTGTTTGTGGTAGAGGTTTGTGCCTTGTCTTGTGCTATGATATCATTGGAACTGGTATCAGAACGTTTACCCCAGGACATCTCCCTTGACAACCTTTCCAACACCCTCAATACACCACCTGTCCCTCGAAGACTCTTCTTCCAAGACATGATCGGTGGGGGTGGTGCCGTGGCGGTGCCAGTCGTAGGGGACGTCGGCGGGAACATCTAGGGGAAAATGCCACGGGATCAAGCCAACTCCATATCAGCTGTATGTTTTTTGTCTCCAACCTTGTATTGTTATCAAACCATCATGGTTACTGTTGAGATGAGTGTGATATTGTTTGTACATTAGAGTTTATTGAAATAAGATAAATGTACGATACCGTGTATACTTACCGTGTATATATATACATATATATAATGTTTATGCAAATAAAAGATTCCCAGGCTACATAAGAATTTATTTCGGGTGTTGTTTCCATGTTTTTAAGTCGAGATGACGATTGTTTTGGTCAGGATCTCTACATAAATATTGTCTTGATCATGACATAAAAAGTCATCATCTCGAATTTCTTTACCTTTTTTTTTTACCTGTTACCTGGCACCAATAGGCTTCTGTAATAAGTGCGACTG
>JAQQZZ010003076.1:0-11930 GCA_030265115.1 Mopalia vespertina
TCATGTGTCAAACATCATGCAGAATGTGAGTCATGTCATTATACACGAAGTGCACGTGCCACGCGCGATACGTGACACAACATTTCATGACAAATGCTTGGCTAAATGTTTATTGACGGTTAGGCTTATAACTTTTCAAACATCTTTTGTTTTGTCCCAATTTCTGTGATGCACAGTTACTTTTTTCCATTAGTATATAATAAGTGGCCAAGACGGACGCAACTTTCCCGCTATAGCGACAAAAGCTTTCCCTGACTAATCTCAGCACACCCCGTGACATTGTTTGTACGCATGTGTAGGTGTGTTTTAATCCACGATTATAAAGTTCATGATTAGAGTGACATTGAGATAACACAACTGGGGCAGATCATAGAACAACAATAAAGTATCACTGGCAAAAAACACTTGGTTAGAAGTGTGATCAGTGTCGCTTCATGATTCAACATTTATTTCAGGAATGTCTAACTTTGCTAACACCATTCTGAAGAGAATGATGAAATCGAATGAATAGCGGCTTGTCGGCAATCAGATCAATTACCTAAGATAATTATATCTCACAAACGACCGCCTGACAAAGCTTAACGACATCAACCCTATCCTTCTTTTGATTCTTTTACTTTGTCTGTTTTACCGACCCTTACAATTCTCCTTTGATGATAGATGGTTAGCGGGCAGAGATTTGATGAATCGAGAAAGTGATATGAAAAACAAAATCTCGCTCAATATTAATTATTGCAGTTAAAAGTTGTCGACGGATCTGCAAGTCATCGCATATAAAGTGCAAACGCGTCTCTTCCTGTTTGCACAATTACCGGTACTAGTTTTTTCAAGCTGTTTTATATATTTCATTATCGCACAAAAAGGAAAAAGTCGACGACTTGCTGAGAATAATTGTCCATAACATATTGAGGGCTTACAACCATACCTGCCTTTGTCCAAAAATGACATTTTGAGAAAAACAAGGCCAAAAGTTTCATCTTGGCTATAAAATCGTTATATCGAGTATAAAAGTCATTTTTTAGATTTTTGTTTCAAAACGTTGTTCTTTGTGCTAATTGGTGCTAATTGGACCCATGGGTGAGTAAAAAAACCCGCCAAAAAATGACTTGGTTTTTAAGCCTCGATATGGTACCCACGATGAAATGTATAAATGTCACAATTCATAACGGAGTCAGAATCTTTTTGGATTTTCCGAATAAGGGAAAGGGACGATTTCCTAAATCAGAAAAAAAAGTAATTAGCGGCCAAGGAAAGATCGGCAATCCTTTAAAAGATATTGATCGGACTGTACAACTTCTGTGTTTCATTTGTCAAGGAAAATTTCATCAAGTTGTAGACGCTAAGCGAAAACCAATAGACCGAAAAAAAACTTTGAATGGATCATGTCATGTGTGATCTATTTTAAATTGTCTTTCAGCCGTACAAGTGATTCTCATAGTCAACTTAACGCCATTGTTTTTAAAAAGCAAGGCTCTAACACTAAAAAAAACCCGTTTCTGTTGAACAAATTTGCTTCAGACCACACGCGCTCTGCTAGCTATGCCGTATTTCCTAAAAGATAATCATCTGGCATGATTTGTGGTGCATTTTAAAATATAATCGATTCTACTTCTTACGTCGAGACATTGACTCTAAGATACACCCGTGCCATCTTATTTTGCACTTCTTTTATTTGCTGATCTGTGGCTGATATGTCGCCCCAAATATTGACGGAAATTAATGCGCGATGGCGTACGAGAGTTGTCTTAGTCTCTGGCGTTCTATATATAGAAACTCTCGCGAGAATACGACTGTTTGACGTGATAATTTTCTGCTGATTGTCCTGGAGCTTTCACAGCTAAATAGGAACAGGAAGCCGATATGTTTGTGATATATTTGTATTGTCCTGTGAGTGTCATGTATTTGCCCCGTAATGTCTGTGTTTGTTGCCAGTTGTGTCATGGGTGGCTTCTTTTACCCATTGGGCTGGCTCGCTGTCATGTGAGTGAAATGACCTAGGTTTTTCAAACCTTAAGTACGGCGTTAAACCCCAATCAAATAAACAAACAAATCCAAAGACGCCCGCGGCAGACAAAGCGCAGTTCGAAGAACGCAAACACAAAACTCTACACATGCTCCAAATCGTTGTGCTTTTGGATATAATTGTCTAATACATTATTTCCACAGACACGAGGGGGCTGATCCGGCGGCTGGTGAATCTGTCCACTTTTCAATTAGGCGGACGTAGTGGGACCGGAGATTGCTGGTGCACCGAATACTGGCCTATTTATTACAAACTATTTCGGACTATAGCCTGTCTAGCAAATGTTCAGATTAAATGTCTTCCGAGATAATATAGTCCGAAGATGTTTGCCTTATTGCTTCCTGGAATACGGAGCGGGTGGTTGTTAAGGAGTTCCCAGTTGACCCGGTGCTCTCGAAGCTAAGGAAAAAATACTGCAGGAGTTCAAAAATCTTGCTAAGCGTCCAGTGGAGTGTATAGAGTGGAGATGTATTCCTCAAATCAGAACAAATCATGATCATCTGACGCAGGAGGGTTGGTGTGAACTAACGGTTATTGATCGGACTGTAAAAGGTAATTCTATCACTTGTCAGTCAAGTTTTGTTTCTTCTCATTTTATAGAAGACGAACGAGTATCAATATGACGGAACTACACTCCGAATAGATACATGTAACTTAAGATCTGATTCAATCTAAGCGGTCTTTCAGCAATACACGGTCATCTCATTAGTCGCTTATCGACACGGCCGTTAAACAAGTAGGACCCTTAGGCTTTTTAAGAGGTGGGTGTGACTCACTTAATCCCACCGGAATTTCTCTATCAACGAATTAGAATGACACAAAGGAGTGGCGGAAATGTAACTCTAAAGATGTGGAGATAGTCATGAGTTCAAATCGGACTCTTTGAATAAACTTATTAATATTATGTATCATCATGTTGCCATGGAAGCCAGAAATTTGATTGGAATGGCCCCATTTTAAATAGGAATGTAGTATTATGTAATGGGTTTCCGAAATTTGAAAACCCTTTGTAAAGTGGAATTGTCTTTATCTTGTTCACGCCCTCTATACGGACGGACGCACAGACGGAAAATTTGATTGGAATGACTCCATTTTAAATAGGAATGTAGTTTACTGTCGGGCAAATGTGTTTCTAAAATTTGAAAAACCTATGTTAAGTGGTATTGCTTTTATCTTTTCCACTGCCTCTATAGGGACAGACTGATGTCGTGGCGACATTATCCCTTCGGCATAATATGCATTACAGATATAAAGGCAGACAAAGCTACTTGTGGTCATTTTAATTTGAATTTTGTATTAAAGTGATTAGACGTTATATAATGGAAAGTCAGGTTTGTTGAGTAAGCTTTTAGGCCGTAAATAACGTCATGTCACTCATATATCCATGGCGTGTTCTTGCAACGTGAAAATGTCCATGCCACCAGAGCGCTATCTCAATGGACCTTACATATTTTGTTCAAGATTTTGCCACTCATAAAGAATAACTTTTCTTATGTTTTTGCCAGTCACATTTAGCATAATCTTTATTTGCGTCAGTGGAACTATATTTTATGCCAGGGAACACACTTACGTGTAATTCGGTTCTTTGATACTTATGCTCCGCAGCTGTGGGCATGGCTTTAATCTGAAAAGAATAAATGCGACATCCTTGCTTTCTGCTGTTGATATTAAGTTATTTTCATGGACATTGCGAAATCCATTTTTAAATCAATGTCAGAATGCAGGATATCTACTGGAGTCCTGGATTCATCTGTCAAATTGAATCAAACGGACGTCAGAAATGTCAAAGTTCAGAAAGTAATAAGTTTTATTACACTGTAGTGAAATATAACTGTTACATGCATGTGTGAAGAAAACCTTGTGTTAACTGGTATATAAATAAGAAATATAGGTATGTATTGCACGATATATTTCACATTCTGAGTTATAATTGAGACAGTGTGTATGTTTATACATATTCCGAATGTTATTATATGGAAACGGAAGTATTCAATGAGTTGACGCAATCAGATCGGCAATGGCTAGAATACATTGTATATTGACTTAATCCTTCTACTTTCCTGTCAATTTCCTTAAGTCTCAATAAGACAAACACAGATCAATACGGCGGAACGAGGGTGTGAATAGCTTAAGGTTTTATTCCACATTAAGCTGTGTTTTAGCAATACCCATCTGCTCATTGAGAACAAGGCGTAAGGTCTAAGCTTTTAAAGGCCAATCCAAATATATAAATTTGCTCCGACCAGATATCGCTGTGGGGGATACAATTTCAGCGTTAACGCCAAACATAGTACCTTCATGTTCCTACGTCGTTCCACTTAGAACCATATCTATCAGACTGCCGAAAAAGGAAGAGCTTTATTAAATTTGGCCATATCCATTCGGATGATATTGGTTCTATTGAATTTGCATCCGCAGATCGTAGTTGAGGGTGTCTGAAGGACGGGGGAATGCGGTTAAGCGGAACTAATGCTTACGAGAAGATGATTTAAAAAAATGAAACAAAAAGATACTTGAAGGTCAAGCAAATTAAAAAGTGGCACATATGTTAAAGTAAATAATAATTTTAACTGTAAAAAGAAAGATTGTTTGTTTGTTTGTTGCCAGTGGTGTCGAGGGTGGTTTCCTTCACCCATTGGGCTGGCACGTCTTCGTATAAGTGAAATACCCTTGAGTACGACGTTTAACCCCAATCAAACAAACAATCTATGTTATTACCAAATCTGAATGTTTCGAAATGTCAAAAATGCTTCGAAATGTCAAAAGGGGGACGCTGAAGTTGAAATTTATTGCCTCCTTACTATGTGGCTATTAACGGACTGTTAACAAACCAGTTTTGTGCCAGCTTTCATACGGTTATTCTGCAAACACTCGCTTTTCCTTGAAGTTTAATCGAATTTCCAGTCCCCAATTCAACGGCCAATTAAGGCTTACATCTTACATTAATGCAATACATGTTCTCATATCGTGTATTGTTATAGATTACGAATGGAACAAAACTTCACATGACCTCCTGGATTATTGTTTCCGGAAGCTTGAATTTTACGTGTGTAAATATATTGAACATGTATGACTAAAATATTATGTTCAATGTATGGAGTAAATGTTTTATCAGTAAATATTTTTTTAATTTTGTTATCGGCGACGCTCCCCTTTCTCAACATCCAATTGCCAGTGTTCAGTGTTATGGTGACTTTGTTGCCAATGAATTATGGGTAAGACTTACACAAGCCTTTCCGTTAAAGAAAACATTAAGAATGCAGCTAGGGGGAGCGAATGCCAATGGCCAGCAGTATTTCTTTTTGGTTCATTTGACTCAATATCTATAAGAAGCGAAATGTACCATCAGCGCATGCGTTCCTTCGCCGCTTTGGGTGCATTCACACGGGCACGGATAGAATGACACTTCAAGCAAGAGCTAACACATTTGATCAGTAGCCAAAGGCTACGTTTCATTTGACTAAATCCTTGTTACCAAAGTGGCGACCATTTGCGATAGTCATCAAGAGTAACTTGAGGATAGCTAGTTTACAATGCAGGAGATAGTACACAATAGATGTGTTCTCACCTTACGAGCAAGAACTGCCCAAGGTTATTGATGCCTTATCTTTCTCTGTCAACAATGTCTTATTTCTATGGTAATAATGTCTTGTCTTATCTGTCAAAACTGTTCATATAACTGACAGCCCAGAATAAATTTGCGTTAGCATAACATGCAACTAACCAACTGGCAGGATACATTGTAATCAGTCGTTTACACACTGACAGTCAGATAACGTGTTAAAATGTGATAAAACTAGACAAGTACGGTCAGGCTTGATTTGAATGATACACAAAATAGCTACACTTGTCAATACTTGTTAAATGTATCTTGTATGGCCTACGCTTAATTGCCTGTTTGCTTGATTGAGGTTTAACGTCCAATTGCGGTTATTAACTCACAGGACTGCGTACCTGTCCAATGAATGAAGGAAACCACCCTCCAGGGCAACAAACACAGACAAGACGTGACACATGATGTACATGCCAATCCCAGGACGCAATACAGACATCACAAACAGATCGGCTCTCTGTTTCCCTTTAGCTCCGAGAGCAACATAAAGCTCCCTCCTACCACCGTCTGTAGCCTGTTCACAGTATACAGTATGTCATAGAACGGTTATGACCGTCAGTTGATTTAACCCAAACTATTACTTCTTGATGCTGCTGCTGGCTTCCGGATGTGCGACCTCTGGTGACCTTCAATACATTTATAAGGAAACGATGGCATATAGAAACGGTCCAATGTCTTCTTGACACCTAACTCTGATTTCCTAATCCATTTATCAATACAGTGCTGACCCCTTGTTTTAACACTGTGTTTAAGATTCATAATCACTATTCTATACATTGGCCAGCTCTGATTTGTCACTTTCCGTTTAATGATACAGTTCAACCAATGACGTGATATAACATACACGGACAATTTAATTTTACAACTTGCAAATGCAGTCTGTCCGGGTATTGGTGAATGGGACAAGGTTGGTTGAGTATTCATTGTGTGGTAGTTGTTGCTTGAGCAATTATTGTTGCAGATCATATTTTGAATCAAACATGGTATTTCAATTTGCATTTTTAGTTATTTACCCATTCAGCACAGTTTAATTTTGTAAGAGTTAGATTACTCGGTGATGTTATTGGAATGGATTAGTTTAAAATGATCGTTCTATCCGCCGATAATATATCAGTTTGGTACTTAAAAGCAAACACAACGAAACAACAGTACATTAGAAGGTTTGCTTGAATATTTCGCTGAGCGTGAACACACCGGTAGTTACCAAAAACATACAGACAAGCCTGCCAAGAATTTCATTTCAAAACGTCAGTAAAACAGCATTAATCCCGAAGTATAAGGTTAACTAAAGTTAAAAGTAAACTTTTTCTAAAGAACACTTTTTAACTACTTAAATTATAAGCATTGACACAAGTTTTTATTCCATGTGATTTAATGCCCAAGTAATTAATAGTATCGGCAGTTGTTTGTTAATTAAAAGAAACCCTTCGAAGAACGGAAGGAGTTGAGATTTGTAAAAAGTCGACAACGTATAGGAAACATAAGGAAAATTGATGTATTGTCACACAAACCTTTTAAGCAGCTTTTATCTGGACTTTAATAGGCATACAAATAAACTTTTATTAAAGATTTATCAGTCCGTTTGTTAGATAAGATCTGAAACTGTCGATCATTATTAACTTAACGGTACTATAGGGTCTTTCCCGATAATGCCCAGTCTATGATCATATTCAAACAGATATGGCTTGAATCGAATTTGATCGTTGGAAGCAATGAGAACCTATAAACATTACAGATGCGTGGGTTTGAAATCGAAATATACAACAGATATATAATCCCTAATGCAAAATTGTCACTGAATCAGGTTACGATTGTTAGATCCGATCATTTCGTAGTGTTTGAGTCAGTGTGAGACTTCCCGAAGTGGTGATCTTTGAAATATATTAGTTGGTCAAAGTTCACTACAGTGGCCAAGACGAACGTAAATGTTCCGCTATATCGACAAAACCTTTCCCTGACCAATCTCAATACACCCCGGTACATTGTGTGTACACATGTGTGTGTTTTAATCCACGAGTATATTAATTATTAGAGTGACATTGATTTAACACAACTGATGCAAGCATTCAATAACAACCAAATATCGCTGTCAATAACTACACAGGTTTATAAGCATGATTAAAAGTGTGATCAGTATCGCTTCACGTTTTCAAGATTTACTGCAAGAATGTTGAGTCTAACGTTGTTGTCATTAATCTTAAGAGAATGATAAAATCGTTGTAATAAAATTGAAGGAAAAAGTATTCCACATTTATAGAATTTTATACCGGATTAATTGCAATCGGATCAATAACCTCAGATAATTATATCTCACACACGAACACCTGACCCACTTAAAGACAGTAACGCTATCCTTTCTCTGATTCTTGTACTTAACCGTGTCACCTCAGCTTACAATTTTCCTTTGGAGAAAAATGGCTAGCGGGCATGGATTACATGAATCGAGAAAGTGATAAAAACGAAGGCAGAAAACCCCTGCTAATTAATAATTATTGGGTTTAGTGCCGGTAGTATTGAAGTACCAAAGTGACTTGAACGTTACCTGGAAGTCATAATATTGCATACAGACTACAAACACGACTGTTTGCACAATTACCGGTACTAGTTTCGTCGAACTGCTTTATATAAGTCGTTGTCATACAGAAAAGAAAAGTTCAATGACTGTCGGAAATAATTGTACTTCATATATAGCAACCAAGATAAAATGTAAAGTCACAATTTATAACAGATTTAAAGATAAGGAAACCACGGGAACAATTGTACATAACAATTTATATCCAGGATAAAGTCCAACGCCATATTTATAACTCTGTCAGAATCTGCATAAAAATCCCGAATTTAAATAAAGGTAAAAGGACGACATCCTAAATCAGAAAAAACACAATCAGCTCACACAGAAAGATCGGGAATCTCTATAGATATTCCGAATTTAACTAAACGGAAATGGACCATTTCCTAAATCAGAAAAAAATAATCAAATCAGCGGACACAGAAAGATCGGCAACCGCTAAAAGATATTGACCGGACTGTACAAGTTCTCTCTTTCATTTGTCAAGGAAAATTTCAGCAAGTTGTAGACGCCAAGTGAAAATCAATGTAGCGGAAATAGAGTTTTAATGGATCTTGTTAGGCTGCATTCATGTTAAGTTGTCTTTCAGCAATCCAGTTGATTTTCATAGCCAACTGAACGACATTGTTGTTAAAAAGCAAAGCTATTACACTATTTAAACCTGTTTCTTTTTAACAAATTTGCCTCTAACCAGACACGCGCCGCCATGCTAAGCCGTGTATCTTATAGTCTTAATATGATATTTGGCTTGGTGAATTGTGGAAAATGGTTTATTGTGAGAGTATTCTGTTTATTCTCACAGACGTCTGCGTTAGACGAGACGGAGTTCCGAGAACGCAAGCACCAAAATCTACACATGAACAAAATTGTTTTGTTTTTGTACATTTTCTTTTAGAAAACATGTATTGTTTGCATTACACGAGACCCAAACAATACATTTAAGGTCAGTGAAGCTCCAAACATAAGATGCTGTTAATGTATCCTTCAGTGACGGGAGACTGTGAAGCAGCAGAAGAAAATGATTGCTCTAACGAGGAGGCTGATCTGGGGGCTGGTGAATCGGTCGACTTTTCAATTTGGCGGACGTAGTGGGACCGGAGATTGTTGGTGATCCGAATACTAAATACTAAAAATTGTTTCAGATAACTATAGCCTGTCTAGCAAATGTTCAGATTAAATGTCTTCCGAGATTATATCCTCCGAATATTTTTGCCCTATTGCTTCCTGGAATACGGAGCGGGTGGTTGTTAGGGAACTTTCAGTTAACCCGGGGCTCTCTGAGCTAAGGGAAAAATACGACAGGAGTTCAAAAATCTTGCAAAGCGTCCAGTGGAGTGTATAGAATGGAGATGTATTCTTCAAATCAGAACAAATCTTAATCAGCTGGCGCAGAGGGTTGGTGTGAACTAACAGTTATTGATCGGACTGTAAAAGTTAATCCTGTCACTTGTCAGCCAAGTTATTCCCAACTTATAGATGACAAACGACGATCGATAGGACGGAACTACACTCCGAATAGATCACTTAAGATTTGATTCAAACTAAGCGATCTTTCGGCAATACACGGTCGTCTCATTAGTTACTTATCGACACGGCCGTTAAACAAGTAGGACTCTTAAGCTTTTTAGCAGAAATGACCCAATCATGGATTGAACAGTTGGTGGTCGCAGATTAAACAAGAAGTGAGTGCGACTCACTTAATCCCACCGGAATTTCTCTATCAACGCACATTCAGCGGTATTTCAGCTACGCTGTGGAGTGAACATATTTTCAATCTATAAATACCCATACTCAAGAACTCCAATCAATAGCACCCTTAGCCGTAAACATCAAAAAGAGAAACAAAATGAACCGAAGAGGACATACAAAAATGTTAAAAGTTTTAAATATGTCAATATTTTATAAAGTTCAAATTTGGATCTAAATATTGTAAATATGGTGATTACAATTTTGTCAATTTAACTATTTACAATGATTCATAAACATTAAATTTTGATGACAACATCGCCAGCAATGTTGTCCAACAAGTCTTTCATACAGGTGACTGTGTAGACCTGTTGCCTAACAGTGGCAAAGAGTACACAGTCAACCGATATGTGTTTGATGTTCATTCAATATCACTTTTGAGATATAACCCAAAATGTTTGTCATAGTCGGGCCACAGATAAGGCAGATATGGTCGTTGGTAATCCACGGTAGAGGGAGATCAGTCATAACAAATCTTCTGATTAATCAAACTCTACTCCTTAAAACAATAGCACCAATAAAAAATAAATAAAACTTTGACGGTGTTATAATTGTGACCGTCCATCCCATTTTGTCCGCGACTGTCGACCTACAAGAAGAAACAACAATAACACTTATTCTTCCGGGAGAGGGGGACGTCATCAACAAAACAAAAAATGGAAAGCCATAGGAGAACTAGTGGCAGAAAATGGACAAATAACAATGAGAACACTAAGAATGAAAGCAATGTAAATACTATTAGTAATGGAATGAACAGAATAGATTATTCGTCATCAGACGACGAGTATGTATTAGATATAAATTCTCCATCACAGACAAATGGGAAAATTACTGTGAGTATCAACGTCATTCCACTTACTAAGTTGATTGAATACGATGCACACATAAAGAAAAACGGAGTTCAGATAAACCCCAAAAGTGTGAAATTGTTCCCATATGGTTCGAAGCAGCCACCTGTCACTGAGGGAACATTTAGTGCTACTATTCAAGTGGGAAATAAATCAACTGTAGCAGATTTCGCTGCCGTTAAGGGTGACAACACTCCCCTCCTCGGTCGAAATACAGCTTCAGAGCTAGGACTTTTATATATCGGTGTAGAAGTAAACGGTTTTATAGACACGGCATGAGAAATATAGTGATTTATTTTCGGGCTTAGGGAAGTTGAAAAACTATCAAGCGAAAATTCACGTTGACGAAAGTGTAAAACCAATTGCTCAGCAACAACGTTGGTTACCATATAGTGTACGGAAGGCTTTAATTGCCAAATAAGTCGAACTTGGAAAACTTGACATCATAGAGCGAGTAGAGGGACCTACTCCGTGGGTGTCGCCTCGTTCGGCCGTAACAAGGCCCTGTGGTGATGTACGCGTGTGTGTCGACATGCGTTTGGCAGATGAAGCGATTATACGCAAGCGACATCCGATTCCCACGATTGACGAGGTTCTAACAGACATGAACGGTCCAAGCCCCATCTTGGACTTAAGATGGGGCTATCGTCAGATTGAACTTGACCTAGCGTCACGCTCCATCATAACGTTCGCGACGTTCAATGGATTGTGCCGATACAAACGGTTGATGTTTGGAATTTCGTGTGCGCCTGAACTTTATCATATACCTATGCGTGTCACTATGCTGATACAGAATGGGATTTTCCGATTCCGTAACAACCTAGTTTGAATTCCGTATCAGTATAGTTTGAAAGTCCGAACTACTTTCGCTCAAAGAGTTGACCTCAATGACCCTGAGTCAAGGCTAGGAAATCCCCTAGCGAGAAGCAGGCTCTTACTAGTTATAGATCTGTCAACGTGAAGCGCTAAATCGCAATAAAGCTCAAAACACATGGATAATAAAGATGTAGTAAAATTATGCTAAAATTACACCTTAAAAAGGCAGATTTTAGATCATTTAGCTTTAAGCCTAACATCAATAAACGAAGACATAAGTTTGCTATTAATTACCGTCTACTACTTCCAGTAGCC
>JAQQZZ010003087.1:0-11929 GCA_030265115.1 Mopalia vespertina
TCGTTTTGTATTTATCCGTAGTTACCCAATTAAACATTGTCAGTGACATTTTTCGTGAATTTGAAATTATACTGAATACAATATAAGGGAACAAAATTGCTGAATTTGCTTTTTGTATTTTTTTTACCCTCGAATGCTTTTTACGTTTGGTAAAACGTGTATTTTTAATAACCGATAAAGTGTTATTTAATTATAGCTAATAATTATTATTGACCGATTTATTGGCATTAAAAGTGTTTTTTCTTTTCAGAATACTGATGAATTGACAATGTAGTCTTCCAAAGACCTTAAGCCGTACTATCTCTTGTTTAACTTCTCCTTGCCTAATTATTTCAATCGTAAAACTTGTATTTTTATTCAATATAATGACATTTGTCAGTAAGTATCAGTTATTTAATACAGGAATGCCTGGGACTGGGAGCAGCGGGGGGTCTATATGATTGTATCACGTGGTTTCTTATATTATAGTATCAAGTAGGTATATGAACTGTTGTGGACAGTGCTGGCCGTGTTAGACACCTCACCCTCACTAAATATCATCTTCCATACGTGTGTTGATGTAGGTATTATCTGCTTTGTTAACTTAACAGACTGGAGAGCCACACGTATTATGGTAGGTCTAAATGCCCTGCCAGATTGAGACTGCACGAGCCTGTCAAGGGCTAAAAGCCACACAGAACAGTGCTGTGCGAGGCTGTAAGGTGGAATCAGTCGACGCGCTGGACTGCGGAAAGACATATGTGTTCTTTAAATGTTTGATCAAGGGGTATAGCCAACAGAAAGGCAAATATGAAAGCTGTAGTGCTGTTGTTAGGTTGAAACCTACTTCTAAATCCATCAGTCATCTTTGACAGTTTACTGCCAATTGTATTTATACACGAAACTTCAGCTGATCCCCGGATCTCTGTGTTGTTTCTATGGCGTGTCTTACCCAGCCGAGGACAACCTCGACTAATGATTTGGGTTCCTCATAATATCCATGTTACTGGGCCCCCTTATAAAACAGATTACATTATACGACTTTTTTGTTTTTAAATATGGGAACATGAATATAAAATCCCCATAAATGGAAATTAATTATGTAGCAAAGGAAAAAGTATATATGGGTTTTTCTGGTACTTTCTCAAAACATCAAATTATACCATTACATTATTTTATATGTTATTTAAAATCAACATGTTAATAATTGCTCAGATTGGGAAGACTATAGAAATTAATTTAATCAATTACCAGGTTTTACAAAAATAAAATGTCATAAATTTTGCCTGATTTTTGTTCTTTGTCATTTCGTTAATTTTTTTTCTGATAAATTGTGTCTGGCTTTCTTATATAGGTTTAATTCTCCATCATTTGATGATCTAATCACGTCTTACATTTATATGTTATAGAAATATGCTGATATAAAAAACTAAAAGGCTAATAGAAATCAATAGATGTATTTAAAGATGCCTGGTTAGAATTCTATCTAAATCAGGTATAGAACAACTATAAATAAAACAACATTGTCAACAATAATGCTTCTGGACCCGATTCCCCCCAAAATTAAAAATGCTATTAAATGGCTTTTTAACATTTTATAATGTTGCTTATAGCCTGCTAGGCTATCAGGACATCCCCAAAAACAAAATAGCCAGGAGAAATTATTATAAACATTTCAAAGCGGTATCTCCAGAAATTGGTTTGTGGAATCGGCTCCGGCATTTGTATGGCTAGTAAGTAATTCCTGTATCTTCAGTTCTACCGTGAACTTTTCGTTATTTTTTTTTGTAATGGAGTCCGTTTAGTGCATGTATATAGATAAAAATATATATATATTTTGACAAAAAAAATACCTGGTAAAAATTTTGTTTTTCCCAGGGTCTGCCAAATTCAAATAGTTTATGGCACAGAAATGTTTTTAAAGACACTATTCTGGAAAAAAGAATATATTCATGAAAACTAAAACATAATCAAAATTTTTCGCATAGAATAGGGTGTATAGATTTAAAAAAAACGTCCGTCAATCGGTTAGTCCTCTTTGGGTATTCGCTTTTATCTAAGGGCGATATACTAGCTTAAACTCTTAATAGTTTTACACGCATTGATCTAACATATTTTCCTCCGATAAAGGGAAGCCTATCAACCATCCGTGATTAGGACAATATAGCCAGCCTTGTGTTGTATCGAATAAAAGACCTCATATTGACCGTGCAAGTATTTTAGTTCTATAGAGAAGCGATATTTTAATTTTACTTATTTCCCGCTACATTTGGTGTCTAAAGAAGCAGAAAAGTGAAAACAGGCCATATTTTGTGCTTCATTTTCTAAAAATAATCAAGCGGTAATATTATCATTTAAAAAGAAATAAAACAGACAAGAAACTCTTAAATTCGAGACAATAATTGTTTTTATATGAATGTTCAACGACATAGACATTATAATATATACATAAATAAAACACCACACAATGTACATACATCGACATATCAAAACAGGATAACCAATTTATTTATACATATATATATTTACTGAAATAAGACGCTCTATTAAATATAGCATTTGGACATTGAGGTTTTTTTTCGTGACTTTTTACATGGCCGTAATTATAATTTGCATTGAGAGATTAACTCATTTCCTCCAAGACTTTCAATATAAGGAATTAAGTAACTCTTTATAGAAGATAGCAAACATCATATTTGTAAAAACTACAGCTCACTGATTCCACACTTAACAAATTTATATGTTTACTAAAAGAGATATTCATCTGAACTCAATGTAATAAACGGTCACCATATACAGTAAGATTATGAATCATTGTAGTTGTCCATTAATCACCGTTTCAAATGAAACAGTATATAAAACAGTATTACTGAATAGCACTTCGATGCGAATTTTATATACATAACGGACACCTAATCAAATACAGTGTTTTAATGAAAATTTATCTATTTGTATTGAACTCCATTTTTTGCGTAACCATATGAGGTGATTGCTAAATAATTTGTCCAATTATTTCAGATTTTCGGTTTAAATCTGAAATCTTGCATGAGAATTTGACATTTGCCAACAAACAATATTCGTCAAACAGAGGGAACATTCTGCCTTGTTCATTGAGAAATTCCGTCAAATATTACATGTTTTATACACACAATCATGTGTAGCCTAAATTCTGGTTGCAATTCTACTGTAAAATCATCACACGAAGGTACTCTGGGGAAACTCTTAATTAAAATCATCGTAAAAATGTACAGTACAGAAACTATTAATTCAAATCATCACATAAAGGTACTGTGAGAAAACAATTTTTAAAAAATTATGTTGCACAGTTATTTTTAAATAGATTTGTTTTCGTTGAATCTTTTTTTCTTCTATTTTTCGCATTTATAAGTAATTCATACTTAGATAAGATTGCGAGTTCAAACAATATACCCTAGTAGTAACTTATTCTTTCAACAAACATGATTATTGTTACGTTTGGTCTAAAAATTCTATCAACATGACAACATCTCATCCAATGTACATACATAGCTTTCGCCCATTTAAAGTTTTATTGCGAACTGCAGAAGAATTATGGAGAATGCATTGTTCGTACTCCCAAGTTCGTAGCTAGATTTGTGGCGTGCTTCGTTTTGTTTTTAATGCCACAGCCTCTCCGTATTGGAATCATGACACTATAAAAGGATGAACCAAAGCCAGAAAATGTTCACTTTTATGATGGTGGTGCGGCCCTATAGTATGTTGCACACAAGCACAGCAGTAAAATGTCAAGTGGTTTGCTCACCAGGAAAATGTCCCTCCGCCTGGCTTAACACTTTCTACTGATATAAACGCGTTGTACAGCTTTTCCCACATACAGTCAATTGACGGATTAAGTGTGGCCTCTAGAACTATAGTTGCTTTTCTTTATTGCATCAGATTAATATAGTTTTCTGTTAAGAAAACAATTAACAACCATCTAGTTCAGACAACGATCATCTCTTGGAAAATGTCCTTTGGAAGCCACCTGTTGTAATCGTGTACAGTTTTGTGCAAACTAGCAAGTACACTCTTAGTGTGGTTGTTTTGAAATGAGAGTTTTACAATCCTAAATACAGCCATGGCGTTCTCACACAAAATGCTTCAAAGTTACACGACGTCACACATCTTCATTAATTGAGAGATACTGTCTAATTTCTGAAAGTTTTAAATGTGTTTGTCGACTTGACTTTAGACAGGGTCAGTCCGAATCCTTAGCATCTCGATCTTCCCAGCCGTCAGAGGCTCGGTCTGAATCTGTGGTTGGAGACTTTTCACTGCCTTTATCTGGCGTTCTGATACGTCCATGTGACGTAGACAGCGTCATAGGTCTGTAAGGGTTGAGAAAAAATGGCGACGATACAGCGAAGTTTCCGTGAAGTGACGTTGGAATACTGCCCAACGCGGCGTAACTAAAATGAGGTGACGCAGTCAGCAGTTCCGGTCGGGAAGGGTGTTGAAAAAATGGTGCCCTCAAGGCGTCTGGCGTAAAACCGGAAGCGCCCTGAGGCGAGAACGCCGAGTGAATACCACTCAAGGGCGTGGTGGGTGTGAGTGGCGTGAAGGCGGACTTCAAACCGCCGTACGCCAGTTTACTTGTGCCGTTCATAGGGCGGAATGGAGAATTTGTACTAATATATGGCGAAAATCTGTGTTCTGAGCGGCCATTTAACACTGCAGTTTGTTGAGCCATCAGAGTGTCTTGAGCTGACAGAAAATGTTCGATGGCTTTCACTAAATCTCCGTTACAACCTTGTAATACTAATTCCAGAACAGATTTCCTCTGTAGCGGAAACACTCTTTCGAGAATCTCTAAATTAGACAGGCGGCCGGGTCGAAACGCTGTGGGTAACGACGCCGAATCAGACGATGAGATTTTCCCGCTGCCATTATTGGGAGAAGAAAGCTGCTGTTTTAGAGGTGTCTTTGGTTTTGACGGGGGCTGAGTAGACTCCACCACTGGGGTACTAGTTGTTGGTGACTCCCGGTCATTGTCACTATGGCTATCGTCGGAGTTACCGCAACAATCTGAAAACAGAACAACAAAAATTAACATGCATTTTATTTGAGAAGTTCCACCTGCAGCTGGAAGCACCATATGCATTGGTTACTTGTATGATCCTTCCACAACAATGTACCTAGTGCCTAGTTACATAGCCGGTCTTAAAGTCAACCAAAACAGCTTAATTATTTTCAGATATTTGGCAATCTGTCCAATTATCTTGTTAAATTGCGTTCTCTATTTAATAGAATCTTGGTTACATCACGTACATATTAATATCCCAATGGCACAGGATATATTAGTTGGGCGAAACGAATGCAAAGTTTATTTATTTGTTCGTTTTTATATTTTGTTGTTTACAAAACGTCAACATTTACTGAATTATAAGAAAAACTTCGTGTTTAATAGGTGAGAAATAAAATATTGTTTAAATGGTAAGAAAATCTCGCATGATGGGAACAAATTCACATGTCTTTTTTTTCAACTCGTTAATTAATTCCATCACCCATGACTTAATGCAGTAAAGGTATCAACAAAACTAGCAATCGTTATGTATGTATGGTATCAAAATGAAATGAAAACAAAAAGTCTCGTAATTTTAGAACAGATCATAGGTAAAAAAGAACAGCATTTAAGTCTACAATATCGTCAATAAAAGGCTAAATCATATTTTAGCTTACTTGCGTATGAATAAACCCAGAAGTTGAAAATCCATAAAGTCTTACTTATTATGTTAAATAATATTTGATGCAAGGTTATATATATTGTTTTCAAATATAATTAACACGCTAAGCCTTACATGTTAAGTACTGAAGCTGTATAAATTATTATTTCTTAAGTATTTTTTCAGATTTATATTTAATTTCTGACTGAGGGATTGCATTTATTTTCAATGTTGCATATTTTAACTGACTAATTGTTTATTTCAGACTAGTATGCCAAGCATATATGTACTTTATAGTGTTTATGTGGCACTGTGTAACGTATTATCAGTTTGTACCTGGGTAAAACAGTCGGATTGTTCTATGGTGAAACACAAATGCAATTCAGAAGGCACAAATAATCTTTTTTTGTTAAAGACAATAAATAACTGTGTTGCTCAGTTCACTTTAACAAATAAATACTGGCAATCCTTTTTTTGGTGGATTTTGATTTCTTGCACACGCACCATGAACATATAAACGCGGCTATGTTTTTTTAAATGCCGACTAAAAATGTGCTAACGTGTTAAATATAAACACTATACTGAACCAGAACACACATGGCGAACGAAAATATATTTTCTTTTATTTCAGACTTCTTACGGTCCATATAATAGTTAACAGATAATAATAAGTACAATACTTATAGAAGAATAAGAAGAACAAAGAACACAGAACTTATACAGTTAATTATATAGCATGTACACCATAACACACAGACATTACTTAATGGTAGAGAAATCGCTAGAGCATCCTAAAGGGTGATTACCTTAATACAATAAATGATGCCATTGGTCTTTACAGCAATGAACATACTTCAATGTCGGATATCAATGTAGCATTACACACTGTTCCCACTCTCGAAAATTCTTATTTTAAATCCATATATGTTCTTTATTTTCGCAAAACTTCTCCGAAATATGGGAATCCATTTATGGTAAAAATTGCGCCAGTACTACCGCTATATCTGTAATGTTTTAAACCGCTAATGTATGCATTGTTACAAACCGATCTTATATGCCAATATTGTATATCGTCTTTCTATAATATGATGACCGTAACTGGCAACAATAGATGTGGAAATGGAATCAGAAAACCAACCACTCAATACTATATTTGACATTAAAACATAAATATAATTTCACAACAAACACAAACAAATGAAAATAGTAATTTTGTAAAAATATGATAGGCCCATCGATTTTCCATCTGGTTGCTCCGACAAAAGGAAAAGCAAATAAAAAAGCATATAACCCGACGATTCAATGTTGAGTTAAAAAGTGAAAAGACAACAGAAACACAAGATGTCAATCGGTATCGCATTGCAAAATAGTTTCTGTAGAGAGTCCACTTATTGTTTGGAGGTCTATAGTTTTGGTTGACACACACGACTAGAAAGTCTGGGCTGGTTTGTCGTGGTTTTTAGCTGACTGTGTGCGGTGTGGGTTACATGTTGGGCGCCCCGAACCTCTCCGAGTCATGAACAGTGGTGGTCCAAAGCGCGGAGAGCACGTGTTGTGGCGAGTATTATGTCTCCACCATCCATCTCGCCACACATGGTACGGATAAGCTGAGGTATTTTTCCCTGCCCAGTAAATAGTGCATTTTATATTAGCCTTTCCCGAGCCACACCATTATTACTTTTTCTGTACCGTATGAAAATACAACTGGGAATATATACAATTGTGGAATTTCATATTTTAACAAGTTGTACATGCTCTGACCGGGACTCCGCAATTCCTCGCGGGTGATAATTCTACTAAACGGCCCTCCCTTTCCATGAGAGTTTCGAGAGTTTACTTCTAGTCTCTTTTTTTCCCCTAGTTGTTAGCTTCCTTGTCTTATGGAATGCTCTAAACAAATGAAATATTTCTTCAACATACATTGTATTGTTCTCGAGGTGACATTTCGGGGCATCAATGCTCTTATTCAGCCTCCGCAAATAAGCTTTTAATCCTTGTATGTGTTCGCTATATAGTCATGATACTTTCAGGTCGGGTTGAAACTATTGCGCTTAAAAAATGTTCAGAATTTTGAGTGGTCGCTGAAGAAGTCACAAGTTAAAAGAAAACAATTTCGGTAAGTAGTTTGGACGAAAAAAAAGCAAAACACATCAGCTGCCACGATAATGTACTTATTGGTAAGTGGAATTTTGATACTTTCCATGAATTGCATGTTAAAAGATATCGAACTGAAAAAGTACAGCTAAGAATTGGTGTTTTTGCCACTAAGTAACTGTTTACGGCTGTCAATAGCATGCCACAAAACAAGGCGAACTGGCCAGAAACAACTGGTGGTGTAGGCAGATTGTAGGCTTCTCTGTTTTCTTTCTCCTCTGCTCGCTCTACACGTGTTGTTTAGGGAAAACAGCACCGTGCTCCGGAAAACTGACAAATTGCTGCTAGAAAAATGTGTCAAGAAAAAGGTCCATAATTGCTTAAATGCTACCGCTGTCAAAATGTGTTATTACAGCCTAGGCCGAAGATTAAAAAACAACTCTGTTGAAATTACGACGTACACACCATACACTAGGTCCCCCGTTATTCCGTGCATTATTTGATGCTAAAGAGTCGGCACGCTATTGATTCAGAAAGCAATAATACTTATATCAGCCTGTGCTGTTGTACCAGGTATATTTAACTATCGGCTCTGATATTTATTTTAGTTGGGCAAAACGTCAATATCTCGATTTTTCAAGGACAGCAATCGCCATCTTAGAAAAGAAAATAGTGCTGTTCAACGTAATTCGTTTATCAAACATATTGTAATAGAGAAAAGAACCACATGCAATGTAGATATTATTGTAGTGCCACTTTAATTTTATTCATCTGTAAAATTCCTAGTTTTAGTCAAGATTCTACGTAAAGCTATCTCCAGCCTTAAACTGAGATTTTCAGAATACCTTAATGTGGAAACAGTTGAACTCTTAAGTTTGTGTATAAAGGTCAAAACTGGCAGCCGAATGGGAAAGAATACTGTACATATAGGCTAACATTTTACTTTAACTGAATTGATTAGTATTACATTATTATCAAATTCTATTTTATGGACTTCAGTCTGAAATAAATCAATTTTATTATAATTTTATTATTATTATTTATCTGATCAACCAGTAAACAATCTCTTAATTAAAATTGTATAACCATCTTATTAAAAAAAACATTGTATAAAGATGAACGGGGAGTTAGAAAGTCATTATTCAAATGTATTACCAAACAAGTAAAATAAGTATTTTGAAAGAAAATGAATACAGCGTGAGTTTAAATGCAAGCGCTGATATCGGGGTGTTATTTATTTATTCGATGTAAGGTCAAAATGACAGAATTGTTTCCAGCTAGAGGTAGTATGCTTCAACGATAGTCATAATACTTTTAGTTATCAATAGAAGGGGATTGCCTTTCGAATACAGCAAACAAATAAGTGTTGTGGCTGTATACGTATGCCATCTAGTGTGCTCATACACCGCCGTCGTATAAGTACAGTAGGCTACGCTTTATCATGGCGTTAAACGCCATCTAATCAACAAAAACCAATTCCAATTACAGGGTATATTCAGTATAGTTAGAGATGGATTCCAGAAAACCCACAATTTTGGATTGTTTTTGAACATTTCGTGACATAGAGTCTGCTGGAATGGTAGCCATGACCTCAAATGTATCAAGATGAGCCATGTGGACCAGTCTGTACATTCTAACCGGTTATACCAATCATGACTTGTGGACCAGTCTGTACACTCTAACCCGCTACACCAATCATGAGTTGTGGACCAGTCTGTACATTCTAACCGGTTATACCAATCATGACTTGTGGACCAGTCTGTACATTCTAACCGGTTATACCAATCATGACTTGTGGACCAGTCTGTACATTCTAACCGGTAATACCAATCATGACTTGTGGGCCAGTCTGTACACTTTAACCCGCTACACCAATCAGCCGCCTTGTGGACCAGTCTGTACACTCTAACCCGCTACGCCAATCATGACTTGTGGACCAGTGTGTACACTCTAACCAGCTACACCAATCAGCCGCCTTCTGGACCACTCTGTACACTCTAACCTGCTACACCAATCATGACTTGTGGACCAGTGTGTACACTCTAACCCGCTACGCCAATCAGCCGCCTTCTGGACCACTCTGTACACTCTAACCCGCTACGCCAATCATGACTTGTGGACCAGTGTGTATACTCTAACCAGCTACACCAATCAGCCGCCTTCTGGACCACTCTGTACACTCTAACCAGCTACACCAATCATGACTTGTGGACCAGTGTGTCCTATTCCATTTTATGACATTGAATTTCATATTGCGAATGGAAATAATAAAGATGTTACTATAGTTTAATTTTTAAACAGTTGCAATAAAATATAAATATATGTTAATAAAACTTTTTGCGATCGTGAGAGTTTTTTTTATATTTGTTTGAAGCCGTAGTTTAGTGCTCAAAGATATTTGCTTTATATCACACAAATAAAACTCCGCGGCCGTGGTTTAGTGGTTATCGTTCACGGGTTCGAGTCCGTCCGTCGCCCTCAGTATATGACTGAGTCACACGATGGAAGGGGTTTTACAAGGTTTCCCCCAGTTTTCCACCGTATTTAAGCAAATAACAGTGTTTAATGAAAGTGCGACGTTAACCTTAATCAAACAAACCGTATAACCAAAACGTAGAGCGCTATATAAATGTTGAGCAACAGCTGACAGCATGACTGGGCCTCAAAACACATGGCCTAGTCCTGAGAGGTACTCAGGGACAAATGAACAGTCCCAAATTACATACGGGAGATTTGACGGATTTGATTGGCGTGACTTTTACTGTGTACACCTAATTAACAACTACACATTAAAACAGAAAATGGTAGCTATTATTAACAATAATAGTTGTGTCGCAATGAATGAATCTCCCACGGTAAAATTAATAGTATGCTATTACACGACTGTCACAATTTTTAAACCACATTTGATATCGTGGGATTTATCAACTTCGTCGACCAACAAAATGTTTGACAAACTCATTTTTTGCACAACTTATATCTGATTAACTTGTCCATAAAACCTGCTGTCAAAAAGCATTGGTTTTGCTTTTGCAATTAGTAAATTTTGGAGAGAAATAGAATGAACATCGTCACAAATACGCCATTGCAGTAAATGTTGAAATCTTTGGAGAAGAATTTGTTTTAAAAAGCTTTCTTATCCTTTGTAGCAGTCAAACGTCTTGATTGTTAGTGTTTTAATTGGGGTTCCACGCTGGTCAAAAGGCTATTTCAATCACCTGGCGGCGTGCTATTACCCACTTTGATACCAGCCTCGACTACAAACAAAGCATAACTTGCTTTATTCTTGCCAACAACTCAAATCCGCTCAATGAATAGGCCTATATGTGAATATATATTGGCCAAAGATCCCGGGTTCGAATCCCGGTGGAGGCAAGCAAATTTGTATCTCTTCATTTATTCAAAATATAAATTGGCTGTTATCTCAGAGAGCTTTGGGGCTGAATGGGTTTACTTCCATTATGTTGATTGATACATTCAAACCGATCAGGCAACGCCGTCTTGTTCAAAGTTTGGATTATACTCAAGCGATAAGATACATATCTCTAAATCGATTCTTTAGGTCACCATATCCCTGTATCTGGGCTTCTTGTCGCTTTTAATTTGTATTTACGCAAAACACAGCAGTTTCACCTATCAGCATTATCAAA
Source organism: Mopalia vespertina (assembly GCA_030265115.1). NCBI lineage: Eukaryota > Metazoa > Mollusca > Polyplacophora > Chitonida > Mopaliidae > Mopalia > Mopalia vespertina. The sequence continues at coordinate 11,405 of JAQQZZ010003087.1, forward strand.
GCAGTATACAGGCTGCATATGACGAATACCTGGATCTCGTATCTCTCCTATAAAATTTACTAAATGTTTAAAATTTTCGGTAGGAGAGTGACAGTGTAAAAGGTTAAAACAAGGTAACCCATGCTAACGATATTTTGTTTGTAGTTTAATGGCTACTGAAATAAAAAATGTTGAACTGGGAAATAGATAAAGACATTCAATTCAATTCAATTCTATTATTCTCTCAAAAAGCCACCGGGTGTCACCAGAGGTAACATACAATATAGTTCAAATACATGATTACATGCTGTTAGTCATCGCGAACATTGTCTACGATTTGAGAATATAATCATTACTTGCCGGATAAAATGAAAAGTTCCAGATTTTTCGAGATCTGTTGTTATTAACAACAATAACGTTCGATTGGATTTATCTTTTATTATATATATATATATATATGCTCAGTCGGTAGAGTGTTGGGCCTGTAACCCAAAGGTTCGAATCCCGGTGGAGGCAAGCAAATTTTTCTCTCTTCATTTATTCAAA
>JAQQZZ010003098.1:0-11928 GCA_030265115.1 Mopalia vespertina
GCTGTAAGACTATGGACTCTTATTCAATCAGTAGAAACAAAATTACAAAGCACGAAAAAGAATATGGTCAATCAACTACTAGACTGATATCTCGCCCACGGCAACCTACTGCCAAGCGCTTCGCGTGAGGAACTGTTATAAAACACTAGCCTCGCTTTGACTACATCGGTATTCTGTATCATGTAAAACGAATTTTAAACCATTATTTAACCAGGGCAATATAACTGCTGTGGATGGCGCATATAGCAACGAGTTCGCTACGTAAATTGAAGGTCCACGGTTCGGACCCACCTTGTTACATTTTTTTTTTATTATCTTTTTGTCTTTTAAAAGTGATGGTTACACTATCGTAACAAAATAAAGCTATTTTTTTTAAGCCTATAATTCTTGAACCTGTTAGCCGTATAACGGTTCCGTTTATTCTTCTTATTATTAATATTTCTTAGAAAATTGGTTCACGCTCTACCTTCTCTACCGTTCGAAATCACAACTTTTCAGCCCTTTCGTTTTGTTTTTTTTTCTGGATCTTCACCGTGCTAATTTTAACTGCATATTGTGATGTATTGATGTTAAACGCAACATTCACCAGTACCAAGCTTATACAATGCATTATGTTCTGCTTTATTAGGTGTTCAAAAATACAAAAGTAGTATTCATAATGGTAGAAAAAAGTGGCCAATAAACAAAGAATGACTTGATTGGGATAAGTATGACAATGTGCTCACAATATAGAACGTGTACACTAATAAAAGGAAAATAACTACTGATAGTTTATGTTTTTCATATAATTTCTCATAGTCTCGATGATAACAATCCTGAAGATTTTCACATGATTCACTGTATACAAACGGTTTAAGCTGGTAGCTTAATGTGTGTTTAACTTCAATAAAATAGGTTTAAAAATAAAGATTTTTCACAGCTTAAACATGTATGTTGAAACAAACATATCAAATGGGTAAATGTCTGATTTATAGGAACCCAAAGAAATTCTGGCATATTTCAAATTCAAGGCTTTCTGTTTAACTCATATATTCCAAGAAAACAAAGAGGTGCCAGATCATACACGAATCTTTTTTCAATACTGAGGACGAGTTTTTACTTTTAATTTTTTGTTCATTATTCTGAAGCATTCCCATAACCCACACATCTATGAATGGAATGAACATAAAGGATCTTATTTTTATTTCTTAAGAAATATGTGGAAACCACTTATTTTCATTTACCACTTTAACTAAAACACATTGGTTAAAAGATAACTAAATGTAGGTTTTACAAACATGAAACATACATATCACAATACACATTCTGTATGGAAATCCCCATTACTTGGACCTATTCATTTAGGTAATTTGTTGAGTGTCAGTTGTCAATCCAATCCTATATGAAGGCATGTCCTGATGGGTTGATGACGGACACTTTTAACAATGTGCAGGGGAAAGTCAGAACAGATACATTCAAGCGAAGAGAAATTATGAAAATTTATTTTAAGAAAGGTGTTAAAACCCTCCACATAACTTATCGGTGACACTGAGAACATCATTTTGGTCATAGAAAGTATTTCTCAGGCAGCTAGTTTCTTAGCTGTTCCAAAGCTTTTATTATATCTTTTCTGATTTCAATTTCAGATAGTAATAATACATATAAATGGCACCATGCTGTATATAAGGGAATGTCAGTGCACTGGTTAGGTTTGGGCAATACCATCATGCTTCCACAAACTTGAGGAGACCTGTGAAATAGAAACAAAAGTTACACTTTAACTTTCGAGACATTACTATTTTGAAAGGAAGAGGTATTTTAAAATCATAGATGCTTTGTAAAAATGCTGATGTCAATATTAAGACACTCTATAATGTTTTGTTCTTTATAAATTATCATTTTCAAATTTAAAGATCTTGAATTACACTTATTTTTTCAAAAACCCAAATGATTTTTCTTGTGTTTTGCCAAAATACTGGTGTTAATAGTAAAACACCCTGAACATGTTTATGTTCTAGTTATCAATGCAACGGGATAGGTCTCAAATTATCCTTTACTTTGTTAAAGATTCAGATTTTTGTGTGGTTTCCTGAAAAAAACCTGTTCTGAAATTTATTACTGATGAAGGTTAATTTAATTTGTTACTGATGAAAATGGTTTCTTTCTGAAATTTTTTCTGTGAAATGATTTAATCATACAGAGCTTACATTTTACAACTTAAGTCATAAATGCAGAGGTGTTCAGAAAAAAAAATCCCTCAAACTGTCAGAAGACTGAAATTTAAAAAACGTTTCAGGCACATGTGACGTAGGAACCATGCTTGTCTTACTTGGATGACTCTTCCAAGGCCTTAAAAAAATCTTCTCCGATTTCCAAAATTATATAGTAATAATATATATCAATGGCACCATGCTGTATATAAGGGAATCTCCGTGTACTGGTTATGTTTGGACAATTCCATCATGCTTCCACAAAACTTGGGGGGGATATGAAGACCTGTGGAATAGAAACAAAAGCTACTCTTTAATTTACGAGCCATTAACATTTTGAAACAAATATGTATTTTGAAATCATAGATTCTTTGTAAATTTTGCATTACTAGATTTTTCGTAATGTAGATAATAGTCAATACTGGCTCTTTAATGTTCATCTCTACTCCTCCAGAGAAAGCCCACCATATACAAGTATACAAAAAACAGATGATTAACTGTTTGTCATACTTACATGGCTAGAATGTCTTCTGTATATATCTTGGAATACTGGTTTACTGGCCAAGCTTGGTGACTCACATCTGTTCGTTAATTTTGAAGAAGCCTCTGTAAAAATAACATATTTTAATTTGTAAAGAAATGATCGAAAACTCTTTTTATATATGATCTGTCAGTCAGAAAAGTTTTAGTTGAGTTCATAATTCCTGTTCAAACTTTTCTTGTCCTCAGGTAGCTCTTGGTGCAAGTAAACAGGACACAATAATTCTATAACATGGACTAGGTGTACACATTGAACACCTTTTAAAGCAACCCCCCCCCCCTCCATACACACACACAAACATAAATTCAGCAAAAAGACTTTCACAGAATGTCTTATACCACACTATATTTTAGGCAACCAGGTTTGGTTCAATGAATTGCAAATCTACCACTACCTAACATAATTTCATACAACTGTGTATTTAGATTACTTTAGGTGTCCTTTATGTTTGTAACATGTTATACTCGTCTACATAGGCCCCTTGAACCACTTAATGGGCGATTTTCAATTTGTGACTTGAACACCAGTAGAGCAGCAATAGGCTGGATAAGAGTATAAATTTACAGCATTTTGAGGGCTTTCTAGACATAATTGGCAGTTATTAGTATTAAAATCAGCTAAATTCACAAACAATTCTACAAACAATAGTCCATAGAGACTTATTGGTAACAAAAATAGAATGAAATTCTATTTACACAGACATACTTAGTGTATAGTTTAGCGTGCCACACACAGAGCGATTCTAAGTCGACGATTTTCTCTCTAAATCAGATGTCATTAATTCCACATGACTGACACTAGACATGGCTTGGGTTGAAAACAGGGCGGTGCGAGTTTATTACATGGGTAAACGATGCCTTACTTTAAACCATGTCACTTTTATCTTATTGACTGGATGCACAACTTAATAAGGGTGCGAGATTTTCCTTGAGATTTTTATTCTCCGATGGAGAATTTCTCTAGTGTGATGGACTTAAATGTTAAAGTATACATTGAAAGGATTAGAAATAACATTGTTAGTATTATTAAAAAAAATGTTATGATTGGAATAAGACAAGACAGTGAGACGTTTTTGCGTAAGATAGTACGACATTTTTTTTGTAAGACAGTAAGACATTTTTTGCGTAACACAGTAAGACGTTTTGACAGTTATTGACGACTTTTGATTGCTCAACAAAAATAGTATCATTAAAACATTTCTAAGGAAATACAACAATTCAACTCAATTAAATTAATATCACCATATAATGTTTAACAAACAACAATTTCACGATCATGATTTACTTTAAAAGAACTAGATATGGAGATCTGTATAAGTATTGTAGACAAGTGATCTTTTTTAGTCTTGTTGAAGAATATTCATGAAAATAAGTTTTTATCATCTTAAAAAAATTATAAAACATACACTACAAAAGTTCCAAACCAATAACATGCACAGTTAAAATTAGTGAAATTAGTTAATTATGAATTAACTAAATAATCCAAGCATTATTAAAATAACTTACCAAAGAATACTTACGGAGTCCATAGTTAAGCACAAAAAACACAAAAACAATGCAATGTGGATTGTTAAAATGTACACACAAGAAGAAAACCAAACAAACAATTAACTATTTTAGTAATATAACTAAATTTAATAAAACACATTTACATTTCCTGATAAATTAAGTTAGTATATATACACATGCTATATAAAAACATGCTTTCTTCATGCAATTTCCAATCGTGTCATGCAAGTTGGCTTGAGTCAGTTTCAATTTCCAATCAGTTTCAGTTTCAAATCAGTTTCAATTTCAAACCAGTTTCAGTTTCAAACCAGTTTCAAATTCAAATTATTTCAGCAGGTATTTGGCATTACGACAGTTTTTTGCATTGCCACAATTTTGACTATATTTATGATTTATGTTTTTATATATGTCAAAAATCGACTTGGTTTAAACATTTGAGTATCACAGATTAAAAAAATGCCTTTAACTGAGAAGTCAAAAGGTGAATTAAAAATGTTCTAATGTAGGACTTCTTTAGAGGCCTTCTAGTCACAGGTTATATCTCCACGACTGATAAATCAACTATAATGTAAACGTAACAGCCTCGTGGTAACTGAAGTAAGTAGGTATCACTTGAACATCCATAAGATGCGCATCTCTTGTGTAGACATGGTCGATCAATGTTCCACTCTCTGTTGTTGGCTTGGTTAGACACTGCTGGAAGTGGTGCTGTTCCATTAACTTGGAAATGGATGAATTATTTAGAGCGTCCTGATTAAAATCTCCCATAATTATGCAGGGTTGTTTCAAGGTGTCCAGACGATGTATAAGGGTCTGCAGAGTTTGTGTAAAAGCGGGTAATTTGTAAGAAGAAGGTCTATAAATGAGAACAATGACAACATTGGTATCAAGTGAATGAACTATCATACATTCCAAGTTTCTGATGTCCAGATCAAGTACCCTAACATGCAAGTCTTCCTTACAAAAAACACCCACACCACCGTGCGACTGATTTTTTAGGTTGGCGGCATCTTTGTTATAAGATTGAGATACTTGGTCTGCAGCATTGCTTGGTGTTAGCCATGTTTCAGTTAAACAAATAATGTCCGATGTTACAAATCTCTGGTCGTGCTTGATATCATCAATATGTGCATTGAGACTTTGTATATTGTGGAGAATTACCTTAACGACATCTCCTTTAGTACCAGCTTTTCTAGCATACTCTGACTGTGGAAGAAATAAAGCCATTGAAGTCAGAGCTCCTGATGCTTTTTCATTGCAGTATATAGCAGAATCTTTGAAGTTTTTTATTTGGAGTCCTTCAATTGATGACACGCGACTCAGGGCAACATATGCTTGTCCAGGTGCAAAAATTCTATCTAATGAGACAACAGCTTTTTCCAGAGTTACACCTTGTACTTTATGAACAGTGCAGGCAAAACTAAGCTTCAGGGGAAGTTGTCGACGTAAACCACCACAATTATTCAATCTGTCTTCAACTGGACTGATAGGTGTACTGTTCACAGGTATCAATGGCAAAACTACTTTTTGTATTCGAAGCTTTTTACCAACCTTTACGTTATCAAAAACCACATAGATAGCCGATGGAAACGTATCTCCTCCTTTTTCTGGTGGTATGTGAGACACAGTTCCAAACACCCCATTTACTAATCCGTCACTGACATCAATATTCCTTGTCAGCAAGACGCGAGCCCCAACTCCTAGTGAGACATGTCTAGCCAAATTTGTATTCTGAGCTTTTATGAACTGAGAATCTCGTTTCTTTAGCTTCCCAGACTTGGAATCTTTCTCAAAATCCTCTGCATCAAATGTGATGGTGTTGGTGCACACTTCCTTCAATTTGGCTAAATTGTGTAAGTTAACCTGGTCATTTGTGGGAAATATGTGGATTGCATCACTGTCCTCTCCAGTCTCTTGATCAGTTAATAGCCGGAGATCATCTGGCAGTATCTGTTCGGACTTCTTTCGTACTCTCAAACGATTTAGAGTGCCAGCAAATGCTCCATCCTTTTGTCTCATGACCTCTGTCAATTCCACTAGCCTGAAATTGTCATTCCAAAGATCGACACCAGCTTGTTCAGAATACAGTGGCTTTCCTTTCACAGGAGGAAGTTGATAAAAATCTCCAACGGCAATAACAGAAACCGTGGCAAATTGGGCGTATTCCTTACATTGCTTTATCTGCCTCAGTCTTCCATGAATGTATACCAAGAGCTTATGATCAACCATGGAAATCTCATCAATAATTAATATCTGTAGATTAACCAGCTTGGCACGAAGTGTATTCAGTTTCTCTTCACCTAGTGGTTGATAAGGTAGCTTAGCGTCAATACTGATAGAAAAGGTATTATGGATAGTGGCGGCATTGATATTAAAAGCTGCTACTCCTGTAGGAGCTGTCAGTAATACACATATGTCATCAGGATTGGGCACTGTTTGTACAAGAATTCAGTTTGCTTCATAAAATATACTTTTAATTAAATGACTTTTGCCTGTTCCTGCCCCCCCTGTAATAAATACATAAAATGGATCCGGATCTTGATTGTTCCTCTTTTCCAAACACCACTGTCGAATCTGGTAAAACACTTCTTTTTGTCTTGTATTTAGTGACCGAAGAAATCCTAAAGCTTCTTCATGTGACATATTGCTTTGATGAATTTCAATCACATGGTTTCTTTTCTCCTTTTCAAGTAGATCTGGAATGTCATCCGTGCTCTCTGGGTCTTCGTTTTTGTCGACACCTTGTTTTTCACAACTGATTCTGTCCAATTCGGTTTCCGGACATATTTGTGCCCATGCATCTTCCAGTCCTTCATGATTCTTCAGAATCTCTTCAGCTCTCTCCATTTCTTCAGTATTTTGTTCAAAATAAGACTGGTTTCGTAAGACAATGTTATAGACTACTAATTCATTCACCCCCATTTTAACTAAACCAAATTTACAGAAATCCTCATGAGATTCAAAACTTTTTGGTTTCAGTTGAGAATCGGATCTGTGAGGTAAATATAACTGAAGCATGCTCTGATAATATTTATGAGGTTGCTTCTCTGAAGAAAATCTTGGATATCTAATAACAGCTGGCTTAGTCCGAGTAAGTCTTCTTACGTAGCCAAGACCATTCTGCAATTGATATACATTTAATGATCTACTTTCTTTGGAAGGTTCTTCAGATTTAGACAGAATTCTGAACAAAATGTTGCCAAACACATTTTCTCAAATTCTGCTGTATCTGGTCTGTTCTTGTAACGATCGACAATACTTGTCATCCACATATCTTCGGCATCCATATCTTTGCCTTTACTCTTATTTCTCAATATGTTTAGTGGAAGACTCATTTTGATTGCATCGCCGACCGGGATAAATTGTACTAGTCTCGAACACTCTTTAAGATGTAACTGACACACTCTGAACACAGCTTCTTGAGCACTAAGTTCTCTGCTGTGTAGATATACTCCTCCTAATTTCTTCATTGCTTGTTTGGCATCTTCATTTCCATTTAGTGTTTCCTTCCTTGCCTGTTCAAGCAAAAGTCCCATCTCTCTTTCTGCCTTTGAAATATAAGAAATAATATAGACTATACAGCTATAGGCATCAAGCACATATTGAATGTCCATATTAGCATTCCAGGCCAGTAGTAAATCTTTGTTGTATTGGTTTATCCAGACATCCCCTGTCTCTCTTTGTAACACAACGGAAGCTCTGCGAGAAAGTTTATCATAGGCCAATTGAAACAATTCTTGGTTTATTTCAACATGGGCAAATAGATCGTCTATGCTTGTAAACGTTTGATCAGAACTATCAAGAGCTTTCCAAATCTTTCATAGAATATCTCTTGCTTGTTCTTTTGTTATTTCATTTTCCAACTTTGATATACATTCTGCTTCTGTAGGTTTAGTGCTGTGTTTACTACAAGTATCCGTCTTCCATGGTCTGGAAACATATGTTTTTTTACTTGGAGGCCTGGGAAAATTAAATCTACATTTTGTACCCTTTTTCCTACAGCTTTTAGAATGAAAACGACTATGTCTCTGAACTGTTGTGACGATTTCATGTAGATCTTCTTCATCTGAATTAGGAGTTTCACATGTTGCATACTCATCAACAAAGGCAGCAACAGCTTCATCGGAATCTCTATCAAGTTTTGGTGCATCTTTCACCCAAAGTAAACAATGTACATGCGGTGACCCACGGTGCTGGAATTCAACCCTGTAGAAATAATCAGTTACTTTCCCAACAGGATTTGCATCGGACAGTATCACATGTTTTAGAAAGCATTGAAACCGGTGTTCAAACATTCTTGCTGCTGTAACAGGATTATTTCGTAGAAGCTCGCTCTTCGTGGACCAATCCAACTCATTAATATCCTGCTGACAGTTGTTTTCCAATAGAAGACACTCTAGTACTTCTGGCCATCTCGTATCTCCAGCTGAGAAAGAACAAAACCACAAAACCACGTGGGAATTCCCAGTTGCCTGATCATGGCAAACAAATCTTTTTGTGCAGACTGCCAGTAAGCTGGTGTTCCCCGTATTGGCTTCAGAAACTTGTAGCCAGAATCACTCTTCAAAATTTCTCTTAAAGAATCACTGCTGAGCAGCTTTTCTGGTGTTATTTTTCCTTCTAATGAGGGGACATGACTTTTCCGTAAAGCAATGGACACACTGGATATAACTTGATAAACCTCTGTTAGATACTGTGCATAAAAGATGTACTCTGTGTTCTTTGCAAATCTGTTATCAGCAAGCAGCAGGCGAGTATGTAAGTAGCGTGATATGGTTATTCTTGCCTCTCTGTCATCATGATACGTTGGAGAGCCAGATGGAAATAGAGCAGGGAATGATTTTGCTTCATTTGTCTCATCCATTAGAATCTTTATAGGGTCATTTCCTTCTGCTGGTGCTAAACACAAAATCTTGTCAAATTGTTGGTCAAGGAATTCCTGCCCCATATCAACTGGCTGTAAACAGCTGTCCATATACATTCCATTATCCCCTGTGTGGCTTCTATCAATCTTAAAGTCAGAATTCTCTATACCGTCTTCTTCAGGTAAATCTGGTAAAATATCCTCCTCCTGATTTTCATCACCCTCAGATTCCATATTGATGACTGTTTCTGCAGGTAAAGGATTTATCCAATCTTCGTTAAACTGGATATCTTTATATTGGTCATTGTTCTCTCTTAAATATTCAAGTGCAATCTTTATATTTGATGTAGACACCAACTGATACTTATAGTGACCTTTATATGTTAATTTGCGCTTTAACTTCACTCTTATCACCTGGTCTTCACCTTCAATTCTTGGAAGACATGATACAGTCTTGTCAATGTTTGATGGTACACATACCACTGGTCCATGGACTCCTCTTTGTCCTCCTTTAGGCAATGCAGCTATCTTAGCAAAAGGTATGTGCTTAGCAATAAGATGTTGCTCCAATGAATTCAGAGAAGATAGTTCCTGTGGTATAGGAGATACCTGTAAGTTGTTCACAACTGCTTCTGCTGGTAATTTTCCTGATAAAATCTTACGGTGACATGTGTAGCAGATCCATAGTTTTGAAAATGCAGACTTTTTAAAACTGCATTGAGACAAACAGCTGCTAGAACATGTATGTAGATATTTTGCTGATATACATTTTTTTGACATTCTTTTGACTATTGCCCCCTTTTTAAGATAAGAGTCGGGCTTACAAAGTAATACTTGCTTTCTGAAGAGACGTCTGTTGCAAACTGAACAAATATGATCTGGTGCTTCACAAACCATTATTTTAAAATCTGAGATTCATTTTTTAATATGGGTTCTGTCAGATTTCTTTTCATGTCTTCTGAGTTCTGTCCTAAGCTTTTGTCTTTCCTTGTATGTTTCATCCAACCTATATTTATTCCTGCTATTAGCCTTTGTTTTACATTGAAAACTTTCATTGCTGTAGTATTTTACCTTACTATATTGTTTTACTCTATTTTTATGAGCCATGTTTGTTAGATATTTTTCTTTACTATAATCTTTGACTCTGCTTTGGAAAACTGCATCTTTGGTGTATCTCTCCTTGCTGTACATTTTCACACTCATTTGGTGCATTTCATCAGTGGCATACCTCTTTTTGCTGTGCATTTTCAAGTTCATTCTGTGAATTTTATCAGCAGCGTATTTCTCTTTACTGTACTTTTTAACGTCCATTTGGTGGATTCTATCACTGGTATATTTCTCTCTGCTGTACTTCCTGATGACTTTTATCCTGGGCATACTTTTCTTTACTTTTTTGTATCTTCTTTGTACGGTAGTGTTCATCAGTTGCATATCTCTGCCTATAGTAGCTTAACACTCTTTGTTTATAGGATTCATTTCCTCTGTGCTTTTTCGTGTACAGTATGTTCTTTACTTTGTTCTCTTCCCCACTCATTTTATACGCATATTCATATAATACAGTTTTTTCATTTCTTTTTTGCCTCATCTTGTCACGTTGTGTTTTCTGTTTATCTCTCAAGCTCATGGAATATTTCTTGTTAACTGGCTTTACTCTGTCATTTCCACTATTTCTATTATCCTTATCCTTGTCACATAATCCGATGCAGCAACCAAGCCCATCTTTAACACAATACACTACTTCATAATGGCAGTTATTGACATGAAACAGATAAACGGCTGCATTAACCATTTCTTCACCTGATTGCAGGCTTGAGCATGAAAATTTTAGCCAACCCGCCTTAAAGATAACAATATCTATTTGAAGAAGATCAGCTGCTGAAAGTATTTCAACCTCTGTAGCCCATGTACCAACATACTTCATCCTTGTCTTCTGTATGTATTCCTCCACTGATACATATGGCGTTCTCAAAAGTGAAACAAATTTATTTGCTTTTTTCTGCAGATGTCTTACAATTGCAAGTCGGATTTTCCTGTGATGATTCTCTGTTCCAAATAATGCAGATGATAATGCTCTGAAAAAACAATTCCCGTCTGCAACAATAGGCCTCATCTTGCATGGTTGCCCAAGTACTATAGTGGTAGGCTTATCAAAATAATATAAAGATTCTCTAAGTTCAATTCCTAGTTTGTGGCATATCTTCCTGGTTTGGTGTTCAGTGACTGGGTTGTTAGTGTAATGGAGCCAACTATACGAATACCATCATCATCCATTGTTGTATGATCCGGTAATACAACGTTTGAATCCATTGCCTCCTCCACAGCAATAGAATTGTTGGTGTAATCCTTCAGACCTGTATGAGTTTTAGGAATGTTACCAGTATCAGTTATTCCAGCTGTATCCTCTGTTGATACATTTTCCTGTAATACTACATCTGTATTCATTTGACCACTGATCTTAACATTTACACCAGTAACTTAAAAAAGATCATACTCACAAACCCCCAATGATCCTGCCAGTCGTATATAGTGATTATAAACTTCTGTTACCTGTGTATATTTCACTAACACAGATGTTCCGTCATTTGCCAGCATACCAGAGGAATTCCTGGAATGAGAATCAAACAAATGAAAGGTTTCATTTTTGTGTATCACAGCATACGTAGAATTCTTGAAAGTTACGAAACAATAATAATAGTTTGATAATGTGTTAACAAGAGCCTTTCCAAAGGCCATGATAGTTTCACTTTCTACATTTGGATCCATGTAACCGATTACCAATCCAGATACAGGTTCACCTCCAGTGAAAGAAAATGTATTGTCAAACAA
>JAQQZZ010003109.1:0-11928 GCA_030265115.1 Mopalia vespertina
CTAATTGATTCTTTGTCTCTTAATACTTCAAATACACACCAGCAAGCGTAGAATTATGGGATACACTTAGGGATCCACCTGGACGAAATATTAAGTGACTACGGTACACTGCCAATGAAATCGTATTGTGGGTAGGATTTTGCGAAATTCTACTCTTTGATTGGCGCCTAACCATTTTTTTCTATTGTTGAACTTTAAGAGTGGACACATGTAAGAATCGACAAATCCTTGACTGTAAATTTCCATACAGACAAGTTGAAAATTCTAGTTTGCAGTATCTACACATGTAGCTAACTATAACCAGGGACAAATAACATTTGATGGTTGTATTTGTATGACTTGTTTACTGTTAGGGCCTGTGACCCTGGCTTAGTGGTTAGCGAGTTTACTAATCCTACTTCTATGTACTGTCCACAGGATCGAGTCCGTCTCTCGACCCTCGGGTATATGAGGGAGTCACACAATGTGGCACAGGCAATCGCAGGGGTGGTTTTTACGAGGTTTCTTCTCGGTTTTCCAGTGTCTCGGTTTTCCAGTGTCAAGTGGACAATCTGTCGTCTAGAAGTGAAATACCCTTGAGTAAGACGTGAAACCCCAATCAAACAAATGTTTACTGTTAGAGCACACCAGAGTCATAGAGAAATACCTTTGAGCATGGTGCTAAACACTTATTTATCAATTGTACCTCTGTGTCACGGATAAGATAAGAATATGCTACATTGGTCCATAGGCATGGTGGGCAAGGGTTATAATACTATAAGATGACGTCATTCCGTGTTCATTTTGTTTCTTTAGTGGACGTTGAAGACAGTCCTACTGTCACTCCTCTGCCAGTTTTGAAAGCCCTAGGGTGAAGAAACAACCTACATACATGTCTCAAGCAACAAACCAAGACCCAGCAATCACAAGACACAAAACAAATTAAAACTCTGTAACAGACCAGTTTCATTTTTCTACTTTTTCCAGAACTGGATACGAGAAGTGAAGCTTGTCAGAGATTCTTCCGAGAGGGTTTGACAATATCTTTCACTAAAGTTCTCACAGATGAGGCTGTCAACGGATGGAAATACGACATACATGTAAGCCACAGGAAAATGTTTGTGTTTAATGTGTTTGACAATTTCTTTAGGTAGGAAAAATATTTGGTTAAAAGCTGGCCTTTAAAAACCTGACCTTGAAAAACCTGAAATTTTTGTTCACCAGTTATTTGTAGACGATGTGTTAGTACAACAATAAACATTTATAGCTCAATGGAGCAATTGGTCCATTATATACTCTACAGCGACTGATGCAATTTACAGTCAAGCTGCTTAGGGTCTGGTGATTTAGAGACAGCCAAGGACACATTTTTCAACTTCAAATTCTTGTCCTCCAATCGGATTATGTTTTCACCCTCCACATTCTTGGTTTTGACTTTTGAATTGTATAAGTAGTGTTGCTTCAGTGAAAGAGCTTAACACTTTGATAAAGCCTAAAGTTAAGATATTTCAGTCCGAATCGAGATTGCTCTCGAGTAAAGGGGTTAAGCACATTTAATTGGTCAGTTGAGAATAACTCTGTGACTTAAAAGAATGACTTGTATGGGTTGCAGAATGAAGTATTTTACCTTACCTTGTGTGTACGTCCAAAGCTCAAAATAAACTGGTGCCTGTTTTTTCCAACTGAAACTTAATTCTTGCGAGGTCAAATAACATGAAAGCATCATAGCAATTTTTTAAATTTTAATAACTGTAAAATGAGCTTGAAACACAAATGTTAGAGAAATTTGTTAGAAAGTAAATATAAAATGTTCTTGTGACATTCTGGAAATCACCATCGAAGTCATACAGACTTGTATGAAGCTCAAATAGTATACGCCTGAAATCTCAAATAGGATTCACCTGAAATCTCCTTTATTAATTGCCAGACCAAACAAAAGTAAAATCTTGGCACATTGATTCTTCTTGAAGAAAACAAAAAACAATTGGTCAGATTTAAAAAAAGGGAAGTAACTCTAAATATTAGTGAATTTGAAATTGAGTTACTTCCCTTATAGTCTGATAAAAGCGATATTGATAGAGTGTAAAAAGTTAAAACATAATTATTTTCAATTCAAATCCAAGTCAAATAACAAGAAAATAGTGCAGATCAATAACAGTTGTTTTTTGTTTTTTTAAATTAAAAAACTTTGTAGCGATATTACATCAGTTGTGCATTTGAATGACATGCTATATTGTTGAACATGTTGAATAATAGACCAGATAAAGATTGAATTTTCATAAAATTTTGAATTATTAAAACTTAAATTGGAGTTTTCAGTGTTTATCAACTTAAATTGAGTTTCTGTCAGCTCAAAATAATCCCTGTAAATTGTTTGTGTTTCCTGTAGCAACATATTTTTCCAGTTCCAATTCGACCCCAGATCAAAATTAAGGGATGTAAAACATTAATATCTCATTGATGATGAAAGTGCAACAAAATTCTTTGGAAACTTTTGTGATCAATTTATGGAAAGGTTATTTCAAAACCGTTTGTTCACAGTAAAGACTTCTGTCCTAAAACTGCAATTGCTCATGAAAACCTGGTTGGCAATCAGGTGTTTTTACCCCTTGGCCATATGTTGGTCCAGCCATCCCTCTAACCTTAGAGTGCATGGTTGTACATAGGTGATACTTTGACTCTACCCTATAATGTTATTTGATGTACTTGTTGTAATTAGCAATGTTGTCAATGCAGTCAACATGAATGGCTTATATTTTCAAGAATAAAGTTTTGGTTGTTACAGGTGCGGGGCCATCCATGTCCTGGTGACCCATTCATAGTCTCGCTTAAAGTTTGCATCTTTCTTGCCTATATAGTATATTCTTTTCATTTCAGAAATACATATTGAGAAATGGAGAGAAGTTGGTAGAGCTGTGTGTGGCTAAACTGGCACAGGATTGGTTTCCTCTTATTGAACTGTTGGCTATGGTGTTCAATCCTCAGTGCAAGTAAGTCAGTCAGTCCTAAACTGTTATAAAACCTCAATATGAAATAAAGCGGGGGTTTTAAATTTGACAAAACATTTTTCTCTGCTGTGGGCCTTGCAATACACTTTACAGCAGCTTTTCAGTCATTTCAGCCACCTTTAACGTTCTTGTGGTGGGTGGGTATGCAGGTTACGCTGTAAACTCTTTGAATGGGCGATTGAAGGGCGAGAAGTGAAGCCCTGTACTTGGTTGTTGTACATGTAGTATCGGAATATTTCCTCTTTTGTTTCTAGTCCCTTGGAAACAAAAAAATGACTTTCTATCAGTATCAAAACACCTCACATTTGATGGCTGTGCTAATGTTAATTATTGTTAGAAAACACCACTGTCTTTAAGTGAAATACCCCTAAGCATGGTGTAAATCACCAATCAATCTTTTGTTTCTACTTAAACATGCCTCAACTGAGATACATATTTGTGTCAATAACATATCTACAGGCATGGGGATTTCTCAGTAATGATCATTCTGTTGTGCCATTTTCTAGGTTCAGTAAACTCAGAAGATATAAGACATCAAGCCGGTGGCGCTTGAAAAACAGCGCCGTAGGCATGGTTCAGTGGTTAGCATAATGGCCTACTGATCCTTCTTTGATGAAGCGCCCATGAGTAGGAGTCAGTCTGTCGACCTCAGGTATACGAATGAGTCACATGACTCTGCTAATCGGGTATTTCCTCCGTATTAGCGTGAAGTAGACCACACATCGTCATATAAGTGAAATACCCTTGAGTATGATGTTAAAACCCAATCAAACAAAACAAACTTCAGAACAAAAATACAGCAATCAATGTATCACATACATGTATAATCCAAGTAAGCTATAAGCATTATACACAAAACTGTTATATTAACTTTTTGTAGATTCCATGTTTATAATGGTTCACGACCATCAGAAACAGTTCCTGCAAACTCTCAACTGGCAGATGATGAACTTTTTGCACGGCCTCCAGATTTAAGAACACCAAGGGTAAGGCTTCTTTGGTATTGTGTGGCCTTTTTTATTTCTCACTAAGGACCATTTGTTTGAAGAATAACAAAGCGGACTTTACTCAGCACTTGAGGGATTAACTTTCACAACATTACTAAAACACTTCACATTTTATAGATGTGCTAGTGTCAATTATTGTTGGAATACACCACCGTCCTATAAGTGAAACACCCTTAAGCACTGCATAAAAACAATCAATCGTATTTAAAATGAAATTAATAATCATTAAATGGATATCTGGGTTGAATAAACACAAATCCAAAACAAGTGTTTTAATTTTTTGATTAGACAATTAAACTTATTTGATTCACCGATCTTCTATTGGCTGTGGGTTTGTGTCAATATGGGCAGAGTTCTGTTCAAATTTTTAGACTAAATATAACTTGTATCAAATGTTTCTTGACAATATGGCAATATTTTTTGCTCAGTCTGTTTGCATATGTTTAAAGGCTATCACACAATCTTGTATATCCTGCAGGGCTGGCTAGTAGACTTGGTGAATCGATTTGGTGATTTGGAAGGCTTTCAGATTTTACTCGACAGATTTCAAGGACCACAACTCTCTGTGCCTGTCATTGCTGCTCTCATTAAGTGAGTACCCTCCCAATTATTATTATATTTATTTAGGTATAAAATAATGTAGAAGCTGGGTGTCAAATGCAGCATTCTGAACAACTAACTATAGTGTTCCTCAATTACATGTCCAGGTATGTGCTGTAATCTTTTCCTGTATAACCTAAAATTTGGTCTCCTAAATTTTTGTGAGATAACTTAACAATTGCATTTGCCGCTGCTTTGCTGATTTTTTTAGATACATCAATGTGCATTTATGAAAAATAAAGCCAAATTGCTTTTCAATACAAACTCTAAAACTCTAGTTGAGTCACATAACACTAATAGTTGTACTTTTATAGCTGGCTGGGCCCACAGTTGTTGTGCAGTGTAGGACTACTGATCCTCCGCCAAAGTACTGCTCAAAGGACAAGTATCAAAATATTCTTGTTAAACCTAAGAGCACAAAAGACCAAACGTAGCCCCTAAATAATGTTGTTTTACGAGGGTTCCTCAGTTTTCCACCATTATTAGGCAAGGAACAGTGTGAATTGGACAATCCGCCAAGTGAAATACCCTCGAGAACACAAACAAAATCAAACAAAACAGAGCCAATCAGTCATTTTTACTGACAAGAATCATGTACTGTTTTGATGGCTCGAACTAGCACATGCTCATATTCCATGATTTATATCCAAGAAAAACAATTTGAATTACAAACATTTTATTTTTTCTCCAGTTTAAAGTTATAAAAACATATCATTTGAGTGATTTCTAACTATTTAGTTGTTTTTTCTCCTATCTAGGCCTTTTGGACAGTGTGCTGAAGTTCTTACCCCTCATACAGTACAGAAATACTTTATGCCAGTAGTGGTAGGTGGACTTCAACTTTCTTTGTTACATGTATTGTTTTTTTTTACGCCCAAGGAAAATAGGTCGTATTTCGGTATGACGAAGGCTACTCCGGCCATTCAGTAAGCTTCCATCCAACCTATCTGTCCACCCTCTGGTATAAAAGTGAGTGACATGATGTGGCTCCTGCAATCGTGGGGGTGGTTTTTACGAGATTTCTTCTCGGTTTCCCACTGTTATAGACAAGAACCAGTGTGAAGTGGACAATCAGTCGTCATATTAGTGAAATACCCTTGAGTATGACATTGAACCCCAATCAAACAAACAATCCATCTCAAGAGCAGAACTCAACAAGACCCATCATTGTGAAATTTGGTACACAAATTCATGATTTAAGTTGATATTTTTGATTTATGCTGTATTAAAAATCCATAAATAACGTGGTATCCAAATTTATTTCCCTTTTTTTGTTGTTGCATACTTTCTTCATAGATTGACATGTATTTGGTTACCATGGTTGCAATACTGGTCTATATGTCTCCTCATGAGAGTATTTGGGGTTTACTAACAATCATGTTAATTTTTCTCTCTAATGTTAACATGTTTTTCTGTGACTACTTTTCAGGAAATTGTTCCAAAGTTTTTGGAAGCCTTGACTGATGATGAATTAAAAAAGGAATCAAAAACAGAAGCTAAGAATGACGCCCTCTCTAGTATTATCAAAGCTCTCAAACAGTTAGTTGCCAGAGTGCCAAACCAGGAGGAAACCGTAAAAAGTCTGGAAATATTTCGTCTTAAAATGATATTACGGTAAGGCTTTTCTATAGAGTATAAATGTATTGTTGTATATTATACATTTTATATTCTTTTATTTGATTGAGGTAATATTTTGAAGAGTTAAAGCATTTTACAGCCATTGGAAAATGTAACGGATAGGTGACCATGTACATAAATAATAATTATAACTTCTTATTGTAATAAAACATCAATCAAATTTAAAATTGGCTCATCCCTCTAGCCTTCAATATATACTAAGCATAAATTATATACCGTATATACATATTCCTTAATTATTTACATTTTAACATAAAAATATTAAGACAATAAATATAAAAATCTTCAAAGTAATTAAGATGATAACTTAAATCTGCAGATTATCCCCCAAAAATTAACTAATTAACAATAATTAATGACTCAATTTGAAGGTTATATCATATAAGTTAAAAATATACACATTTCTATAGTATGCCGCGGGTGGTAGGAGGGAGCTTCATGTTGCCTTGGTGCTCTCAGAGCTAAAGGGGAACAGGAAGCCGATCTGTTTGTGGTGCCTGTATTGCGTCCTGTCATTGTCCTGTCTTGTCTTTGTTTGTTGCCAGTGGTGTTGAGGGAGGTTTCCTTCACCCATTGGGCTGGCACGTTGTCATATAAGTGAAATACCCTTGAGTACGACGTAAAACCCCATTCAAACAAACAAACAAATCTATAGTATGCCAGTGTTAATTGTTGTTTGAGTACACTGCTGTCATGTAAGTGAAATACCTTTAAGTATGGCTTAAAACACCAATCATTCAATCCCTGTTAGTTCTATGTTTTAATGTACCTGTCTGCCTGTCACAAATCCCTATTCTGAAGAATTTAGCCAGTCTTAATTTTCAATTTTCCTATCTTTCCCATGTTAAAATTAAGAATTTAGAAATCTTGGTGTCCCACATGACAGGTCTCTAGCGATAACTATGCCTGTGTGTTTTACCCCATTGAGTGTCAAATATTATCTTGGACTTTTGTTTAACAGGAAGATGTTAATGTATCTGTGAACGTTACCTATGTAGTGTTAAATGTTTTCTTGCAGGTTATTACAGATCTCCTCATTTAATGGGAAGATGAATGCCCTGAATGAGGTGAACAAAGTCATTGCCAATGTGTCTTTCCATGCTAGTCGGCAGATTGAAGAGGATGAGTGGCTTACGGCAACCAAAATGGCTGTATGTATGAGTTAACCCATTGTGTAGCTCGATGTAGATGGGTGTCTCTTTTCACAACATGATACAGGTCATGACTTTGGAAAGCTCAGTCTGAACTATGTAATGTTGCTCATTATTAAAAGCTGCTCACAAATTTATGATTGAAAAATTTAACAATTGCATGAAAAATGTTACAGCATTTGTACATTAAATAGCCTTAAGCACGGCATAGAACACCAGTTAATCAATCAACCCAGTTGTTCTTGGGATGAGCGCAGCAAAAGACTGCAGTTGCCTATAGTAAAAAAGTTAAGAGAATTTGTTGGGAAACATAATTTGACAGAATTTTCCATTTTTGTTGACAGGAATGGATCCAAGAGAATAATGTGTTATCAATTGTGTTGAGAGACAGCTTACACCAGCCTCAATATGTGGAGAAATTGGAGAAGATCCTAAGGTTCATGATCAAAGAAAAAGCTGTGACGTTGCAGGATCTTGACAAACTCTGGGAGGCCCAGGTAAATTCAGTGATTTCTAAGTCTGATGGGAATGTCCACAAGTATTTTTTCCTGGGCCAACACTATAACTCATAACCTATCCGAATAACCAAATTTGGAATAATGATGCAATGTTATGAGTTAGACAACCCTTTAGAATTTAGACTTTGGAAAGTTATAAGAACTGATTTTATTTGTCCTCTGAGCAGTGTTTATGTTGTACACCTCTGTATATGGTTTGTCTTGACTGAATTTCACAGTAGACAAAATCATGTAAACAGTTCCTGTGTTATTCCACCAAATCTGGAATTATGATGCATTGTTATCTTTGTGAACCCTATTGCATTTCAACTTTTTTGGTCTAATAAAAATATTGACCCTTCTAATGTATTAAATACACACCAATTAACAGAATATAAAATAAGATAAAACCATCTGAATAATTGCAACATTGCTCTCAGTTCTGCACATGCACCTACACGTACCTTTGTGCTTTGTGGACCAAAGTCCCAAATATTTTTTTTGACACTAAGACTTTCACACAATTTTTACTAAATGTTCAAAATATGGCTAGGGGCATATTATGTTAACCCCTTTCCGTCCATATTTCCTTCATTCTGTCAATATTCTGATTTCTTGCTAATATATCATTCTAGTTTTTGGTGGGCAATGAACGGGAAAGAATTAAAGATCAAGTACATCTTGTTAATCTGCTCTTATTTTTACGCATCTATCAGTTAAACCATTGGATTAATGGCAGTTGGTTTTGGAGAGTAGCGTACGGTTTCCAATTTTATATAAATAAATTAAAACACACAATTTTTGGTTATGCTGGTGTTAATTATTGTTGGAGTACATCACCGTCATTTAAGAAAAATACACTTGAGCACGGCATAAAATACCAAGATTACAATCAATCAATGTTAAACCATTGGGTTGTTCAACTTCCCATAATTGACATCAATCTTTTAAATTGTTGGGTTGTTCATCATTTACAATTCGTGAATATTAATATCAATCCTTGGTCTAAAATTTGACAGTTTGTTGTATTTTGTTAATTCAAAGACTGGAGTTAAATGAAGTGTTTATTATTTGTTTCAGTGTGGTAAGCATGAGGCGATAGTGAAGAATGTCCATGATCTGCTGGCTAAACTAGCCTGGGACTTCTCCCCTGATCAACTAGATCACCTCTTTGAATGTTTCCAGGTACAAATTCTAACTTTGTTATTTCAGAATTACAAGAAAGACAAGTTTTGATCACATTTAATAAAAAAAAAAAGACGAGTTACATTTGGTTTGAATATCAGCTGTAAGCTTGAAACCATATTTCAAGCCCGCCATCATGGCTTAATGGTTAGCATGTGTGCTTACTAATCCTAATTCGATGTACTGTTCACGGGATCAAGTCCACCTGTAAACCATTTGTTATATGAGTGAGTCACATGATGTGGCCCCGGCAATCGCAGGGGTGGTTTTTACAAGGTTTCTCCCATTCACCATATTAAGACAGTGTGAAGTGGAGCATTCGTTGTCATATAAGTGAAATACCAAAAAAAAAACCATTGTTTCAGTCTTACATCCATGGCTGACAATTGCTATAGTACGTTGCTATCTAAATTATATAAAAGTGGTTGGCAGAGATGTTTTTGTTCTCCGCAAACTTTGCCACCTTATCCACTAGAAAAAAAGGTGAGTGTCAAATGATATGGGTCATTTTTGAGCAAACAACCGATTGAAGCAACAAACGATATATGGATACAGGCCAGAGGCTGGTTGCTCGAAGCGCTATTAAATTTAACCCCCTATTAGAGGACGTCACACCATGTTGAAGGTCTATCTCTAACCCTGTATTAGCAATTTAATCTGGTGTTAACGGCTAATCGTATTTCGAGCAACTGGCCAATAGCTTTTTAATCTTGAGAGTATGTTAAAGTGAAATACCCTTAAGCACAGGCAGGTGGTTGGAGGGAGCTTCATGTTGACCTGGTGCTCTTAGAGCTAAAGGGGAACAGGAAGCTGATCTGTTTGTGGTGTCTGTATTGCATCCTGTTTTTGTCCTGTATTTGTCCCATCTTGTCTTTGTTTGTTGCCAGTGGTGTCGATGGTGGTTTCCTTCACCCAGTGGGCTGATACGTTGTCATATTAGTGAAATACCCTTGAGTACAATGTTAAACCCCAATCAAACAAACAAACCCTTAAGCATGGCGTTTAACACCAATCAACTGTTTTTCTAAGACAGCAGAAAAATATTAATATTCTTCTGTTTTCTTTTACTAGGGAAGCTGGGCCCATGCTAGTAAGAAACAGAGAGAGAAACTGTTAGAACTGATTAGAAGGCTAGCGGAGGATGATAAGGAGGGCATCATGGCCCATAAAGTAAGCTCTTCTGTCTTTTCTTATGCTAGCTGATTGAACAACACTGTTGTTTGTTTGTGCATGTAGATGTCGCATTTAGACGTTTGATCAATAACTGATCAAGGGCTGGTTACTCAAAGCTCTGTTAAGTTAACGGTTTGTTGGATGATGTTATGTTACAATGAATTTCTATTATGACATGTCAGCTTCTTTGTGATGCAACATCATCGAATGGGCTGTTAGGTTAAAGGAGCTTTGAAAAAACGAACCCAGCCAACTACTTTATTTTCTTTGAAAAATTGAATATGGTGTGAGAAATTATCATCTTAATAAACTAAGAAGTTGTTAATCCATAAGTGTTTTACCTGTTTTAACCATTAACAGTTAGTGTAAGGTGCAACAGCTAACCAATCTGTTTGTGGTGATAACATTTTACACATTGTCTTCTCTCATATCAGAATTCTGTCTTGCCAGTGTTCTAGGAGGGAGGGGCCCTCTCGCTAAGGGCAGTTTGTGTGAAGAGTAGCAATCATGCTGTCTTTACCTAGTATTGGAGGAAAATGAACTTTTCTACATAATGAAAATGCTTCACATCATAGATATGCTAATGTCCATTTTTGATGGAATACACCGCCACCATATAAGAGAAATACTTTTAAGCAAGGTGTAAAACACCAATCAACCTAGAAGGGGAGGCTTTCTGGAGCAATTTTATTGTATTCAATCTGTAAATAAAAAAAATTATTATTTATATCAATTAATCAATTTGTAACTCAAAATGTATTTTAAAAATTTATTGTGATGATTTCATGCCTGACGAGTTTGCTGGATTATTTGTAGGTATTAGGTTTGTTGTGGAATCTAGCTCACAGTGAAGATGTACCGACAGAAATCATGGACCAAGCTCTCAGTGCTCATATCAAAATTTTAGATTATAGCTGTTCACAGGTGAGACCTTTATCAAACTGTTGCATGAGAAATGGGAACTGGAGTGTGTGAAACAGAAGTTAACATTAAATTTGACAGAGGTGAACACAATGAGACTCTCTGAAGGTTGTCAAGAGAGGTAATTTAATCCATGCAAGGAGGTCCGCTGGCATCACAACATTTGTGATTGTGGCGCTTTTAAATGACATCACCTACATTTATCTGGATATTACTAAAAAGGCCACTAATCTCTCTGTTTCTACGTCCGATGATTGCCTGCAACGACAACTTTTTGACATTATGAGGCTCCCATTAAGTCGTGAATTTAAGAGTCTCAATTGATTCTAGATTATCTCAGCCAAAGCAAAGGAGCTGTGTTGTCAAACTAATTAGTGGATTCTGGAAGGTCACCTGCTGGCTTGTTAAACTATTAATCCTCATTACTACTCCTAATCCATTCAATGATGTCACAGTACAGGATATCAGTAAATGGTATGGCTGGGTTTAAACAAACAATGTTATATTGTAAATTAATAAACTAACTTTCTTTTATTTGTATTTCAGGATCGGGATGCTCAAAAAATTCAGTGGATAAACAAATTTGTGGAAGAGCTTAAGAATGACAAATGGGTTTTACCTTCTCTGAAACAAATCCGAGAAATATGTCAGTTATTTCAAGAGGTAACAAACTGTTTCAGCCTAATAGTGTACAATAATCATTCAGTGTAACTCTTATTAGGCTCAGCCCTCTCTAGTTAACGGCAGTTTGTTTGAAGAGTAGCAATGC